>CM053510.1:53810633-53862305 GCA_028627145.1 Eidolon dupreanum | reverse complement strand
AACCAAGTTGATTCACCAGGTCTCTTTTGTCCACAGGCAAGCCTGTTTTTTAAAGAGAACTCAACCAGGACTGACATCTGCTCCTTTGCTAGGATGGGCATAATCAATGTTATCTTCTACACAAGTTCCAAAAAGTACCCAGACACTTCACTACCTACCCCATGTTGTTTGTACAGAGCAATATACAACTGCTCAGCATTTCAGAATGAATGGTTTTCCCCTTCTGGACTGACCTAACACATTAGACGAAAGCACCCTCAGGGCACAATGCTCTCACTAATGGAAGAGGGTATAGCCTGCACCTCACATGGTCCAGGATATGTAACCACTGGGCCACACGTTGGCGAGCCTCAGATGAAACCTACAAGGCTCCTTTAACTCAATCAAGAAGGATGGCATAAACAATATAATATTATATAGCCTGCTAAGTACAAAAGGAGAAGCGAAAAGGAAGCTGGACTGAGGCCACAGCCCCAAGGAACCATGAAGCCACGTTTCCCGAGAAGAGACTTGAGAACTAAGTAGTGGTTTGAGGGGGTTATTTCCTGTGGTGGGGAATCTAGTTCATTATGACGCCTAATCACACAAAAGAATTTGTATAAATCCAATATAAAACATGAGATTTGTCCAGTGAATAAAATTTTCATAACCTGGGTACCAGGGGAAAAAGGAATACAAAACCTCAATGTTCTATTAAAGATATAAAACATTATCTGATGTATTTAAATATTACTTTATTTAAAATTTTTTGTCCTCTGAGATTAACTCAAACATAAAGAAAGTTATAGAAAATAATATAAAAGACACCTAGGAGTTTAAAGCAATACTGGCATTTTCTGTAGTTACCTCATCTCTTTTTAAACATTTTGTTTTGATTTTTTCTTCAAACCTACAAAAATGTTACAAGAATATTACAATGATAGCCCTCCAAAAGGAAGAAAATACTGCCACTGAATCAACATGAATGAACCTGAGGGTATTATGGTAAGTGAAATAAGGCAGATAGAAAAAAACAAATACTGTATGATCTCTTATATGTGGAATCTAATAAAATAGAACCCTTAGAAACAGAAAAGAGATTGGTGGTTGCCAGAAGGGAGGTGTTGGTCGCAGGGCTGGGGGAAATGAGCAAAGGTGGTCAAAAGTCACAGACTTCCACTTCTTCTAAGATAAATAAGCCATGGAGATGTAATGTACAGCATGGTGACTACAGTTAATGACATTGGATTGTATATTAAAAAGCTTCTAAGATTGTATATCTTAAAAGTTCTCATCACAAGAAAAAAATTGTAACTGTGAGGTGATGGATGTTGACTAGAGTTATTGTGGTACACATTTCACAATAAATACATATAGTAAATCATTATGTCGTACGTCTTAAACTTATACAATGCCATCTGCCAATTACATCTCAATAAAACTGAAAGAAAAAAATAAAATTTATAAACTATGTAAAATACAGTATGAAAAAAAAGACTGTTACAATGAAATCCCGTACTCTGGAATTTAGATTCAACCATTGTCAACATTCTGTCACATGTCCTCTATACAAATGTATATGTAAGATATACAGTGTACTTTTCTGAACCACCTGAGAGTAAGTTGCAGAGATCATGACCCTTTACTTTCAGAAGTATGTATCTTCTAAGAACAAGACCTTCTCTTATATAACCCAATGCAATTACAAAATTAGAAAACTGATACGATACTGCAATATATATTCACATTTCCCAAATTATTTTTTGAATCAGTCTCCCCAGCCCCCAATCAGGATCCAATCCTACACCATCCTCTGCATTTAGTTGTCATGTTTCTTTAGCCTTATCTTATCCTGGAAGGGTTCCAGAGTTGTCATTCTCCACCCAGCATGCATAGAGAACACAGGCCCTCTGTTTGGTGTTTGTCTGATTGTTTCTCTATGCTTCCATCCAGGTTCTGCATTACTGATAGGAGTCCATAGAAGGGTGTGGGTCCTCCACAGGACATCCCAGAGGCACCTGTCACCATGATGGTGATGTCATTTATGACGGTCACTTGGTTGAGGTGCTGTCTGCCAGGTCCCTGTTGTAAAAAAAAAATAAAAATAAAAAAAGAAAAAAAGAAAAAAAAGAAAAAGCCTTTTCCCTACGAAATAAATGGTCTGTATGGAGATCCTCTAAGACTAAGTATTCTGTTCCCCAATAAACTCTCCCCCAATAGGGAATCAAATACTTCAACTATGGTTGCAAAATAAAGATTTTCCAACTTTATCCTTCCCACTATCATTTATCAGTTGGCATTTTACTATAAATAGGAATTTCCCCTTGCCTGCACTTATTTGTTTTTTAGTATCCATATGGACTCATACAGTCTTTTGTTTTTCAATATTTTTTAATTCATTATTGTTTTTCATCTTGATTCTCATAACGTTTTAGTCAAACTAGTTCCTGTGTGCTTTTGACTTGCTCCCCTCTTCCATACTTCTCAGCACAGGATGTTCCAGGCTTATCTTGTACTTTTTCTGCCCCAGCCTTGCAGTTCACCATTTCTCCAAGGAGCCCTTAGTTCCTTTCAGTAGGTAATAAAAATTGTAAACCAGGATTTAGATGCTAGCTGAACTCTTTACTACTGGGATGTCAGTGCTGCTCTTAGGCCCTTTCAGTAAACAAGGCTAGGAAATGCGGTGTGTGTGTGTGCTCATACTGAAATTTCTAATTCCAATCCAACACCACTGCTTTCTTCTTCGTCTTCCCCCATTCCATGTTTGTATCATCCTTCTTTTACAGTGAGAATCCCAAGCTCCTAACCATATTAACATAGTTACTCATTTGCTCAATCCTAAAATTCACACAAAATAATTTCAGAACTTTTAAAAGACATCTTCTGACTTTCATTTTAAAAAGTTTATACTGGATGTTATGTCAATAACTGCCCATACAGAGTCAAAAATGTAAGCAGAGACCAGTCATGAATCTATTGCAACAGTACAGGTGAGAGAAAGTATGAAGAAATAGTCACAGCCATGTCTTGTCTGAAGTTTCTTCTGTCTCCTCTAGCTCCTAGCCTGGTCCAGGCCAAAGATTTTGGTTACATGAAATGAATATTAATGCAAAAGGTCAGATGGAAGGTAGAAGGGAAATCAACACAAGCATCTCTGACATAACACTATTTATGTGTTAAAAAGTATTCTGCAAAATCACTAAAATAACAGAGATTATGGAGCATATAGGATTGGGGCAGATCACTCAAAATCTCTGCAGATTTTGTACCTACAGCACTAACCAAACAGCAACAATAATGATAAAAACTACTAGTGAGATGAAAGCGTGTAATAAGGGGTTGGAGCTGCTGAATTACACACAAACAAAATGCACAGTGACCAGAGAGCACTTCCAAAATGGGGTGTGTGACCAAACTGAGCCAAGAGGAAAAGCTTGGGGTGAACGGGCAGTATGCACACACCACGTTCCTCTGTAGTTGCTCCATTCAGATCCTCTTGCTTGGTGGCACAGATCATTCATGTGCTGGGAAAAAGGGCCTAAGAGCCAATGTGACTTCCATATTATACTCGTACTGATCACATATAAGCCACTTCCTATCACAGAATCACCTACGGAAGGAGCATACATGTCATTTACCAAATACTACAATTAGATAGGACTTAGATGCTCTCATTCAATCCAATAAAAGAACCATGTACTAGTCATTGTATTTAGTCCCTTTTGTCAGCTGAGGAAAGAGAGGCTCAGAGAGATTAAGTAATTTCCAGAGTCAGACAAATAACACTTGGCATAGGTGCAATATGATCCCATGTGTGTAGACCCTAGGAATGAGTGACCAGGATGTGGAGGCAGACTGGAGTAGAGAAGGATAGGTGCTGTAGAATGCAAGGCCAGTCAATAATGCAAGAAACCGCAGGAAAGGGCAATTCTCAATCTCCCAAGCAGCCTGGTCCTGCACTCTAGGCCCAAAGTTCATGTTCATAAAAGTGTCATCAAAAACCACAGAGCCAACAAGAGCAGCCCCATGTGGGTCTGGTGTGTGAAGATCTAACTCAGAGCACCTAGGACTGTTTGTGTAGAGGTAGAAAGATTGTTGGCAGGGTGGATGAGATTGTAGGCATGGAGTTAGTTCATTTACCCAGTAGGGATGGAGGCTGTACTCATGGAAAGGAAGGGCCAAACCAAATATATATATATAAAATATATGTGTGTGTGTGTGTGTGTGTGTGTGTGTGTGTGTGTGTGTATAAAATGTCACAGCAGGAGTATGACATGGGAAAGCCAGGAAATAAATCCTGAGGCAATCCCAGACCGGTCAGACTTCCACTAGAGCTAACGTGGTTTTGGTTTTACATAGAAAGTGGGCAGAGGGGAAACTAGGCATCATCCCAAAATGAACATGAGAAATTGGATGTTGCCCCCCAAAAAAGGGGGAGGAGGATAGTTTAAGAAGGAATATATGATTTAAGGTCATTGGGGCAATTTAATAGACACGTTTAAGTATAAAAAGGCTTAGAGGACAATTATTGTCCAGCAGGTCTTCACTGACATAGAGGCCTAATTTGTGTGAAACAACGTGAAAGTCCAATTAGACAGGAGAAAGGAATTTTAGCCTAAAGGAAAAAAATTAGGTAAATCTATAAAAAGAGGTCTGGAAACTTTATTCCTGAATGTTGTTTTATAAAAGATTCCATTATAATCAATGCACGATGGGTTTTCCCTTTTACTTACTTACTAGCAAGCTACTTAACTCTTTGAACCTAATTTTCTCATTTGCAAAACTTTCATGGAATTCCTATAAGGATTAAATGAAACGTCTGCCTCAGTGCCAGCACACAGTAAGAATTCAATAAGTGGTATCTATTATTTTTATTTCTATGCGTCAGGCACCGTGGTAAGCACTGAAGATACAGATACAGGGTTATTTTGTCACATCCTGCATTATTTTCTTCAGTGCACTTATAGTTATTCCAATTTTACCTGCACTCACTGGTTTACTTGTCTTATACAACTCTCAAACATATGTACCATGACAGTGGGCCTTGGACAACCGGGATCTTAGATTTAATGGGGCCACAGCCTGAAACTAGACCCAACTTTGTTAAGCCCCTTTGCATCACCTCTCCCTCAAGGATGCCTTTTGGGGACAAAAAAGGGGCCATATACTAAACGTGACAAGCTCAGGGGAGGCCTGCATGGTAGGCCTTACAAACTCAGAGACTAAAAGTAACCATTTAAGATGGTCTCAACATAAATATACCTAACTAAAAGCAAGTCATAGCCGGTAGTCATGTCCTAGGTCTAGCTTTCTTGACAAAGTCCGATCTTTCCTTGAGTGAGCCTGTCTACTGTCTTTTTGCATGTAAAATAACATACTTTTGAAACATCAGAGTAGTCAGAGTAATCGTCTTTTCCTGGCCCCTCAGAGCACAACCTTCCATAAGAGCACAAGACCACAGAACCCCAAACTGTTATCTTGTCCCTTGAATACCATCTCTATGTGCTACAAATGTTAATTAACTACCCTGTGCCCTGCAATGTTAAAGAAGTATGGGTCTCTCCATTTTACTTTTTCTCCGAATTTCAGAGATTTCCTGCTTTGCTCTCTCTCACTTCCCTAATCTACCACCAGTGGATTTCATGTAACCCTCCTTACATATCTTCCTTTGATTCTAATGTATAAAATAAGCTGCAAAGCTGCCATGTCCAAAGCATTTTCTCAATCCATTGAGATTTTGCTTCCTGATAACTGTCAGTTTGGCTCAAATAAACTCTTACAAGACTTTTCCTTAGGCTGGATGTTCTTTGGTAGACTCTTTTTTAACAGCTAGCCCTTGTAGTTCCTGCTAAAAAGAAGCCCTATTGTATAGGATGAGGCCTAGAGCATCCAAACTCAGTACTGAGTCAATGATTAAGTGACTCCAATAAAATGAAAAGAACTTAATGACTATTAACACTATTTAGACAACTGGTCATGAGATGTCTGCAAATACAGAGACATTCTATATAGACCATCATGGGCTTCACATGACAGATGCCGAACCTCAAAAAGGAGACATCCAAGTCCATCCAAGCTGGGTATTTAATGCCACAGGGTGTCTGTGCATAAACAAATACACACGCACAGAGAGTAGCTATTAACATTGGTCCTAGGACAGCAGGACAAGGAAAGCATCAGGAGCAACTGCCTAAGTGCAGAGGTGGCTGGCAACATTTCTCTCAGGACACCTCTAGCTGTTCACCTCCAGGATCTGGGCCAGCCACCACTCCCTTCTCCCCCAAGCCACAGCTTTTCACAGCCTTTCAACAGGACCAGGCTTCCACACTGGTCCTGGCTCACTCCCACCAGGAATAGCCTTCTTCCTCACTGTCCACCATGCCAGGCCAGGCTTCAAAAGCGACCATGAAGCTCCAGAGCAGAGGTACTGAATGTGACCAGCTTGGGTCCTCCCCAATCAGCTCCAGCATCACAGGACAAACAGGAGGCACTGGTCATTCCCACAGAGCTCCCAGCAATGGCTCCTGATAAACTTTTATGAAATACTTGCTCCATACACAGTACCGTGGTGGAGTCCGAGATATATATGACAGTCCTGTCCTCAAAGTGCAGTCAGTAAGCCTGAACTTAACTGCAGTAGCCCATAACTTGTCTCTCCACATCTTCGATCTGTTCTCACAAAGTATATGGGGTGAGATTTTAAAGGCATATCTGATTATGTCGCTTACAGCTAAAAGCCCTCTGACTGCTCTAATCTCTATACCACTCACTCTTCCCCCTGCTCAAGGTCCCAGTAACACTGATCATTTTCTGTTTCTCCAAGAAACCATGTCCGTTCCTGCCTAAAAGGCTTCACGAATGCTGATGGATAACTCAGTCCAAGTGTTACTTCTTCAGAAAGCCTTCCCCAATGCCTCCAACTGGGCAAGGCTGTCTGCCATGGTGATTGTTCCAAAGTACTTATCATAGCCAGAATTCTGTGATTAGTGGGGAGCCATCTGCCCTGTCAGGCTGCAAGCTCCCAAGACCATGTCTGCTTTTTTCATTGATGGATTCTAGTGCAGAGCACTGTGCTCCATGAGTAAGTGTCAAGTGAATGAGAATATGCATAAATGAAGACAAAAGCTGAACAAGAATAATTACCAAAAGGCAGGGCATGAACCACACTAAGAACACAAAGGCTTAGAGTGTTAATAGAGACTTAAAAGGAATGAAGCCTTATTAAGAAGAATGTCAAGACCATCAGCCCCTGAATTCTTCTACCAGAGGAGAGGGGAAGGCAGGCAAGTCACAGTTCCCATCACTCAGGCTCATCTGAGCTGAGCTTCCAGGGCTCATCTGAATAGCACCTTAACCTGAGAGAGAACAGGAAAGAAGCCTGAAGCCTCTGTTACAGCTTTGCTGGCTGTTCACAGTATTGCAGAGTACCTTTAGATTGTAGAGGCTTAATGTGTACTACTTTTAAAGTCAACCATAGGCATTAACTACAAACCAGGTGTCAGATCTCTTTTCATGTATTACCTAATTTAATCATTACCTGTTTTGAAAAGAAAACCTACAGCTGTCAGAGAGGTGAACCTCACCAAGCAAAGACAGAGCTGAATAAGAACCTCTCAGTCTTAGTACTTTTCAGTAACATTTGCACAGGGAGGGATAGTGCTTTCTGAAAACTTTGAGAACTTACTTTCAGTCATTGAATGTGGACACATTAACATTAAAAAAGGAATTTCTTAAAGACATCTTTACATTTCCTAATAAATAATATTCACTAGTTTTGCTAGTTGGCTAAATTTAAACAGGAAAGAGAGGACCTAAAGTGAAACAACTTTTTACACCGTTAGGTAAAAAAAAAAAGTGATAAAAAGAGATAGTTAAGGTAGATTGTTGTGTGTGTGGCAGGGGGAATTTCATAAGTCAATGATAACCAGCTGAGACCTGACAGTCAGTCTCTCTATGATCAATTACTGCAGGCCAAAGGCAACAGTAATTAGCCTGGAAAGAATGAGAAGTTCCTAGAACACTGCAGATATTACAGCAAGAGCCCAGAACTATGTCTTGTGAAATCCCAGTGCAAACAGGGAACTATGAACTAAAACAGGGAGATGCCATTTCCATCATAAAAATGGCACATTGAAAACTCTGAAAATATTAATTATCAGTAAAGAAGTGGGGAAAGGGCTGCATCCCTAGACCGCCGACAGGAGTGTAAGCTGGTGTTCTGGAGGGCAGCAAGAAGTACCTTCTCGCTATGTGCATACCTGTGACCCTCTAACTGCAAACTCCACCCTCAAGTTTGACCCTGGAGCAATGGTTCTCCAAGTGTGATCTAAAATCTGAGCCTCTGTCAGGAAGTTCATGACATTAAGCCTGTTTTCACAATACTACTAGGTTGTTATTTGCCTTCTTACTCTCATTCCTTCATGAGTGTATACAGTGCTGTTTCCAGAGGCTACTGACATAAATTACTGCCACATAATGAATGAGAAGCAGATGGGAGAATGCAGTGACTTTCTATCAAGCCACCATTAAGGAGATTTACAAAATGGAAAACAATGCCACTCATCTTACTAAGTCTTGGTTATGAAGTTATTTTTTCATAAAAATATGTTATATATGTTAACATGTAATGGGGCTTATTTTAATTGAATGTTTTAAAACCTTTTCAGTTTTAATTTCTTTGGAATTCTCAATAAAATTTAAGACTGTAAAGTGTAAGGGGGTCCTGAGACCAAAAGTTTGAAACTCACTGCTTTAGAGAAACACATTTTGCATAAGGAAGTACGTCCAAGGATGTTCATTGAACTGTTTATAGTAGGAAAAAGTGGACTGAATCCACATGTGCCTTAATAGAATGGTTAAATGAACCAAGATATAGTCATACTACAGAAAATCATGCCACATCTAAAAAGAATAGGGCAGATCTACACATACTGACATAAAAATATCTCCAGGACATATTACAGATAAATGAGCACATTTCAAATTTTTAATACATGGCATATTTTGTTACAAATTTAATAATGGTGAAATGCTAATAAAATCATGTTTTTCCTTAGGAACATAGTGTGGTGTAAAAGGAAATATACAAAACAGTAACAGTAGTTACCTCTGGGGAAGAGACCAAGATTGGGATGTGTCAATAAAGAACGCAGGGTTTTAATTTCCTCTTACTATCTGAATTTTAACACAAAGACACAGACATATAGACATTAGGCAAATTAAAATTACCCGGAAAATTCCGTCCGCTGCCCTCATGCATGCAGGGTGCCCACGTCACCCTGCCAGGGCTCAATGCTACCAACTTACTGCCCCAAACTCTCACTGCCTCGGTTAGCAGTCTGAAGAAAGCAATCCAAGGAAACAATCTGCAGAGGAAGGCTGGTATTCGTATGGTTTTTAGAAGGATGTCACTAATCCAAACCTAGATTCTGCAAAGTTTCCAACATGTACGTTCGGTTTCTGCTGAGGATGAGAATTCCATCTATTTTGAAACAGATTATTTTCTATAGCCTCATTTTTCTTTCCTTTTCTTGAGGTGGTTGAGGGGAGCAAAAAAAGAGAATATTAAATAAATATGGATCTGCTAATTCTGGGTCTTTTAAAGTCAGAGAATAGTATGCACTGAAACAGAACAAATGTTATTTGGGTAAGTTCTAGTATATTTTGAAAATCAGTCTCATCATTACCGAATGTTTGTTAATTATCTGTCAATTTATATTCCTTGCTCTATTACTACTATTCTAAGTCAGCTCCAGAGATACTATGCAGAGTTTTCAAATATTTGTGATGGAAAATTTTTTTTAACACTATCTCTTCTAAGAAATATAAAATCACATCTTACAAACAATATAATAAAACTTGGGATCCAAAAATCTCACTGACATCCCTGATAACTCTGTTCATTTATACAGTCTACTGAATGCTTATTATGTATCAAGTTTTCTGCTGGAAGCTATGGACAGAGCAGCCAACCCAACAGAGGACAGATGGTCCCTGCCCCCAATGAACGTATAGTCTTGTGGGGAGACAGTATTCAACAAATACAAATAATTACCTAATTCCAACTTGCTGTAAGTGCTAGGAAGGAAACTTACAGTGTGCTATGAGGACACATAAAGAAGGCCACCACAAATTGCAATTTTAGCCCTGAAAGGGGCTACAGCTTTCTTAAAACCAGAGCACATCAAATGTCTCCTCCAATCTTCTGACTGAGTCACATTTAGAGGAAGTTAGAGGAGGAGGGTATACAAGGCAGCATTTTTTTTCTTACCTGAAATGAACTCAAAAATGCAAAACTATCTTGGAAGATGATTTTATCCTTCTGGGAAATGCTGCTGCTCTCTTCTTTGCTTTCAGTTTGGGGAGGAGGGAGCATTTACAAAGATTTATGTGGAAACAAGTTTCGTGGGAAATTTTGGAAAGACCTAAATGTACATTACTAGGGGAATACTTAGACGAATTATGATAAGAATATACTAGGTCATACAATATTATTCTGCCTGCCTATTAAAAAATAGTGAGGTAACACTTATATACCAACAGGGAATGCTGTCTAAAACATACTAAGGGAGAAAAAGCAAACCACTGTGGTATGAGTCAATTTGTTAAAAAAAAGGTGAACATAAAAAAATGTTATATTAATGCAGACAAAGGGTACTTTAAGGCTGTACAAGTGTACATGGTGGTCACCTCTAGCACACAGTGAAGGAGGTTTATGAATCCTTTAGCATGAGACTATATTTAGGTACAACGTGTACAATAAAAATACAGTAAAAACATTAACAAAGAAAACCATGTGCATATCAGCAGTCTCTCTCTGGAGAGCAGGCATCCTTCTACAAGGGGGTCAGGAGGCTTTCTGGGCTCTTTGGTTCTAAATATGAACTGAAGATGTGCTATTATAGGGTCTACACTCTGAGACCCTAAATATTAGCCCATTCTTGTAGACGCCCCTGAATCAATCAGCTTTGCCATCTAGTACATGCTGAAAAGCAGTCTAAACACATTCCCAGAGATATGCCTAAATTCAGCTGCAACACAGCAGATGACTTAAGTCACCTGGTTACTGACTCAGGTGGAGAAAATATACGGGGGAAGAAGCAGCTGCAGTTATATCTGTCCTTTGGCTCAGTCAGGCTGGCCCAATGCCTGCCTGTAACGACAGTAGCAGAGCACAGCTAATCAGGAGAGACCAAATTCCTGTCTAGAACTGTGGCTGCCTACTGGGAGGGCAGCAGGGAGAGAAAGCTGGGCAGACCAGGCTGCCTTTCCCAGGGGTCCACTGGCTTCCTCCACTGCTCATCTGGTCCAGCCAGCCTGGCTCAGGTAAAAAGCATCCTGGCAGGAGACAGGGGCTCTCCTCTTCTATGGTTTCCTAACATACCAGCTTAGGGCCCCAGGGAATCAAAACAGCCCCTGGGGAGGGACATCTCGGCATCAGGCCCTGTATAACCATAAGCCTAGGGTACTACAGACCTTGTCAAAAGACCCCCAAGAACATGAACCCCACCCAGAGTCTGGTCTATTGAAAGGTAGCACACTTAGGGAATATATTTCTTCAATAGTTCAGATAAATACTCTGGGAATTTCACAGCTTCAAGGCCATGTAGTCCAATTATGCTTGTATTCTACAGAGTTGTTACTCAGCTATTTCCTAAATCTCTCTCTCTCTCTTCTTCCCAGGGTGAAATATGCTGTACTTCTAGAGGCATCTGGGGACAGGTGTGCTAAAAATGACAGTTCTTCTGTGGCACAGAACTCTGTGTCCCTGAGGCTTTCACACTGGGCCTGTGTAAGCTGTCGTGGGAGGCGAAGGGGCCAGAATCTCAATGGAGTGGAAAGCACCATGTTGGCACCCAGGAGAGCCTATATAAAGATCGGTTATCTGCCCTGCCCACAGGTCTCTGTGGCCTGGAGAGGTTCTGTCCCGCTTTTCAGTGGGCTGAACTAGTAAGAAATTGTACCAAAGACTATGAAGAAGCCTTTAATATGATACCAAATATGTTTTATCATTTGAGGACATTCTCTCTAACCTTCAACATCCCCCACTGGCCAGCTTCTAGGGACCAAGAGAAGACGAAGCATCATGTAGGTGAAGCAGCCACACAGGCAGGTTATAATGCAATGCGCCAACTACAACAATGAAAGATGATCCCAGGCACCAGAGAGGCAGGGAACACGTCTCATGAGAGGGAGGATGAAGCCACGTTTGAAGTTTGCAGGACTATCTCACATTCCTTCTGGGGCCATTACTCAATCTCCAAAGTGATGGGCAAAGGTGCCTGTTTCATTCAAATTACTCTTCTCTCTCTCTGTTGTTGTTCTCCTTCGTTGCTTTATTTTTGTTTTTGCACAAAAGCTAAATTTGTACAAAATTAAATGCTGCATGACATGATCTCACTGTACCAACTCCAGGTATTAATTTATGTACCTCTCCTCTCTAGAGCCTTTCCTATGACTTTATCTAATGTTTACTCAACCTGATAGGTCTTCCCTGCTCTTGCTGGCTTCATCCCACACAGCCGTCCTCCCCTTGGTGGCCCTAAAGCACTTAAAAAGACATGGAAGCCTGCTCAACAGTACTCCAGCCAAGTTCTGCCAACCTTCACCTACCAGGTGCTCAGAGCTCTACACCATTTTGTCACTGAATCACACACAACTGAGTGATATTGCAGGTCAGCATGTCTGTTTTCGCTCCCGCAGGGCGAGGAGAGGGCCATACCTCAAACTCCCTTCATGTCCCCCTCAATGCACAGGAGTACTATGCACACAGTATAATACCAGGCCTTTGCTGGGAAACCCACTTCCAACACCAACCAAATGGTTCCCAGAAAACTCATAATTCTGGACATGTCTAGAGTGTTACTGGTGCAGGTGCCTCAGAAGTCCCTCTAATATCTGGGCAAGAAGTGAAGTCTGAACACAGAGGGTAACCAACTCCTTCCTCCTGGCATCAGGGGCCTGAGACTGTTGCTTCTCCATGACAGGGACCATGCCTCATTTACACCTGGGTCTTAAGGGCCTAGTACTGGGTCCAGCCCACAGCTGGTACTCAAGGAACATTTGTTGATGAAAGAGATTATCTCCAGGACTCATGCTACTTGGTGGTTTTCCTGTCTACTGGAAGCCTCAACACCAGGCCATCTGGAAGGCAGAAGGAAACCCCATGGCTATGCCTTCCCAGAGACAAGGAAAACTAAACACTTATTTTTTCCATATTTAAGTTGGCAACTTCCTGCTAAGTTGAACAATGACATAGATCAAAAAATCAAACTCATTGTAACCCTTTTCTAACCAACTCTTCCCTCAACTTCACTATTTCCATCAACAACACTACCATTCTCCACTCACCCTTTCCAAAACTTCAAGCAGTCTCCGCCCTTCATGGCATCTTAAAAACGAGGTGCCGAGTGCTGCTACTGCTCTTTGATCACTCAGAAGTTGCTCTTCCCCATCCTTTCCCTTCCACTCTTGGGCCCCATCCATATAAAAGACCTCAACTGATGCCCCATCTTATAGCATTTGGCTTCCCTAACTCCACGCTTTTCTCCTTCACAGACCCTACATGCAACCATCAGGCTATTTATTAAGTGCTATTTTCAACCCATCTATCTTTAGCTCAGATAAGAACTTCACACTTTTTTAAACCATCAAGTCTGTACTCCTCTGTTCTAAGCAACCAGAGCCCACATTCACTCTCACATCACGAAAACTCTGACCAATCCTCCTGCCTCAGCCAGGACAGTCACTATCTCTCCTCTTCCAGGAACACATAACATTTCCTGCCATCTCAAAATCTTGGCAGAGATCTCACCTCTGCTTATCCAAATCCCACTCATGCTCCAAGGCTTGAGACCAACCCAACCTCTCACGTAAGCTTTCTCCAAGGTTCAGCCCCACCAGCCTCTCCCTTATTTTTCCCCAGAGAACTGTTTGAGGCTGTCATACACTGCCTTCCTGTTGACTCATACACTCTCTCCTGTGCTGAAAGACAGAAAAGCTAAAGAGGAAGACCATACACTTTTCGACCACGTGATCCTGTGCAAACCACCAGACTTTCAAATCTCGTCAAATTGTTATTACCATCAAATGAGAATTTACATGAAGGGAACTCATTCGTCTCACATTCTGGTGGAAGATATTGGTACCCCTCTATTACCTGCCAAGAACAGGTATTTCCTATCATTCACAACCTTGCAGAGTTAAAGCTTTGGTAAATATCAATTCAAATAGACCATAAAGGGAGAACACACTTTCCTTGGAGCACTTGTCTTCACATCCTCCGTGTAGCCACCCAGGAACTCCTCTAGCACAAAATTGTAGGTGACCACGCAAATGTGTGTAGGGGAAAAGAAGGAAAACAGTTGTTCCAGACAAATCTTATGCCAAGGGCGCCGATCAAAGAGTGGACCATGAATACTAAGGCACAGTCGGAATCAGTAGGGTGCAGGGAACAGAAGAACTGAAGAGTAGGGATGCGCGCAGAGTCCACAGGGGTACACATGAAGCATGTGGACAAAGAATGTTTCAGACCACAAAACGGGCTACTTTCCTTCACGAAGTCCATGCCCATCGCAGTAATGAGCACTGTCAGAAAGGCTCACGGTAAAATTACTTCTCATCAGACCCGGGCACCGGGCCCGGCCTGCCCCGCCCCTCCAGTCCCCGGCCTTACCGATGGAGATTTCCTGCGCGAAGGCTAGCGAGATGAGCAGCAGGGGAAGCCCCACCGCGATGCACGTGACCATCTTGTCCACGGCCAGCTCCAGACGCAGCCCCTTGAACTTGGGCTCTGAGGGCTCCTTCAGCAAGAAGTCCGAGAACACGTACTCAGTGGCCAGGTGGGCGATGGCCATGGCTGCGGCCCTTCGGCCTCGCCTTAGCAAGCCCTCGAGGGCAGGCCCGGGTACCGCCGGTGTCGGGAGGGCTGCGCGGCGCCTTCACCCCGTCACCGGCCCGGTCCGTGGCTTTCGCTTTCCCTTTGCAGATTCCTCAGTTGCTCCGACATCCGACCAGCCTTTGTGCCTTGGTGCGCGCGACTGCCTGCGCCGCGCCGCGCCGCCTCTGCCTTCGCTGGGCGCACGAGCTCTCGCGCCTGCTCCTCCGCCGCCCGCCGGGCGCAGACCCGCCCCCGCGCGCCCGGCCCGCGCAGGTCCCCGCGGTGCGCGCGCGCCCCCAGGGCTCCGCGCCTCTGCGGCGCTCCAGGGGCGCGAGGAACCAACCAGGGAACAAAGCGCTTCCCTCTCGGGCAACCCCTCCGCTCGGCTCCAGCGGCCGAAGCGGCTTCCCAGGCGGCCCGCTCCGCCGCTCTCTTCCGGAACCTGGCGGGAGACCGAGGAACTGGGGGCGTGGAGTTTCCGGGAACCGTGGTGACGCGGGTCGGGGTGGCGCGGCAGCATCCCGCGCGCGACCCTGGCATCTCGTCTTCTGCCTCAGCAAAGGGATCTTCCCATCGAGCGGTATCTCTGAAAATTCTCGCCCTAGTTCTATCCTCATTCTCCCACTTCCTGGCACCTGGGATTCTTGAAACCATTTCTGAAAGCGACCCCTTACCCGGTGGATAGGATGGCCCCCTTTTATGCCCCACCTCCAAAGTTTCTACGCGGTGGAATCAGGTTAAAGGGAGCTGCGAACGCTACAAAGAGCAACGGTTGCCGGTTGCCGTAAAGCCAGTCAAGCGGTGTAGACCGGAGCGCATGTGTGGAAGAGGGAGCGCCCGGCCCTTCCAGGAGCTTTGCGTGATAGCAGGACGCGCGGTCAGATGGGGTGAGCCATGAGTATGACTCAGTCCCAGGCCTCAGTTATCACTACTTACTCCGAGCTTCTCCCTCTTTCCTGTCAGAGCCTTGGTCTGGGAGCTGATAGAGGGATACCCGCGGATGAGTGGTGTTGGGGGACACCTGCCTCTGAACCACTGACAAGGAGTGGATATTGAGAAAATAGGAGATGTTCTACTCGGCAACATTTGGAGCAGACAGGACCTTTAAACGTGAGGACGCCTTGGCGCTGGGCTGGGCTGCATTCTCTGCTCTTTGTACATGGGCAGATGGATGTACACAAACCTCTTTTATATGCCCTTGACTCCCACAGGTACATATCCATCTGGCCTGCCCTCTGGGCACTCATCTAGCTACCTACACAACTCTCCACTTGGAGGGCTCACGGGAATTCAAACTCATAATGGCCAGAACTGTAGTCCTCATCTTCCTCTCAACCTCAACTCCAGTCTTTTACGTCTTGCTAAATGGATGACCATCCACCCATCTGCCAAGCCAGAAACCTGGAGTGCCATCTTTAACACCACTTCCATCTCTCCTAGCTTCCATAACCAACTTCCAAATTCTCTTGCTTATCTCTCATAAATATAGAAAATCTGACAGTTTTCTTCTGCCTACACTTTCAACATCCCAATTCAGGCCACCAGCCTCTCTCCTAATCACAGACAGGAATGTATCCCCTAGGCCTGCAAAGCCAGTCTCTCCCACAGCTGTCCCAGGGAGCTTTTAAAAGCTCCAATCTGCTCATACCACCACCCCTCCCCCCTTCTCAAAGTGTGCATTGCTTTTAGGATAAAAACTAGATTTCTTAGCATCTAAACTAGATGAGGCCACTTTGTTATATATATTCTTGCAATACTGGCACTACCAGTTTAGCTGTGGGCCTTGAGGAAGGTATTTGACCCTCCTGTGCCTCAGTTTTCTCATCTATAAAGTGGTTATACACCTTAAGATTATGATAAGGATCAAATGAATTACCATATGTAAAGTTCCTAGGACAGCTGATGAGTGCTATTTGACTGTTATCTGTTATTGTTGCCCTCTGTTTTTTCTTAATCACAACCTTAATTCAACAAGTGTTTGTTGAGCTTTCATTTATTTAATGTTTGTTTCCCTTTTTATATGGTAAGCTTCATGAGGGCAGGCCATGCCCATCTATAACATTTTTATCTCTAATACTTAGCACAAATGCCTGGCACATAGTAGGTCATTTAATAAATATTTATTAAGTGTTTGAAGGAATCTGAAAATATTTCACCTTAAAAATTGTTTAAAAATAAGTAGACCAACTTACACTCATTTATTTATACATTAAAGGCATATATTAGAGGCCAGCAATGGACCAGTTCTGGGCTTGATGGATGGGGAAACAAAGATGAAGTGAACACATTCCATGTCCTCAAAGACCTCATAAGGCATGAGCACAATTAACTATAATACAAGCTGGAAAGGGTAAGTGATTTTGTGAAAGGTGGGGTGTGCAAAGAGGGGGCGTGCATCAAAGAGTGGTGCCTAGAAGAATCAGTCTGGTTGTGGCCGGCGGAGTTGGGACGGAAGCTTTCCAGGAGTGAGTGAAAGCATGGATACCATGCCCCTTGTCTCCTTGTCAAAATCTACATATCCAACAGGCTCAAATGTTCCCTTTTCTGGAAGCCTTCCAAGATCCTCCAGTTGTGGTGAATCACTCCCTCCCTAGCACTTTCTTCTTCTGGTCTAGCATTTAGCTCATATTGCTCTGTGTGATGGTTGATTGCATCTTTGCATTCTCTATGTATCAAATTCCTCTGAGGATCTGGATAGAATTTGCAGTTTTATAAATTGCTCTCAGCCATGGAAGTTTTTTGACATTTAGCAGAAAGTCAATCTACATTTGTTGAATTTACGATAGAGACAAGAAAGAACACTCATTAGGAAATGGAAAGTGGAAATATCTGACAGTGATAAAGGAAAGATGAAGGTGAGGGAGTCAAAAATGAAGAAGGCGGGCCCGAGAAGGTAGTCTGGACTTTTTTTCAGCCGGCATTAGGGAGTGTTAGGAGGGAAGTAATATAGAGTTGTGCATTAAAAAGGTTAATCTGCCATCCACACAGATTGGAACACAGAATGGAGGTGGAGAGGCCAGATAAGAGGCTGCTGAAATTTTGCATGTAAGATGTAATGACAGCCCAAACTGGTGCTCTGTCTTTGAGAACAGAGATGAATGGCACAGAGGAGAGTGATGGTTAAGGGAGCCGTTTTTCCTACTGTAAAAATCAGATCAAACAATCTGACATGTGCCAGTGTCTTTTGAGAGGAAAAAAGAAAGCAGGTTCAACTTCTAGATTTGTCACTTACTTGCTGTGTGGCCAAGGATGTGTCACGAGAAATCTCGAAGCCTCAGTTTCCACATTTGCCAAATAGAAATAATACTGCCTACCTCAACAGGTTGTTCTTAGGATTATATATGATAATATATATATAACAATGCCTTCCACATCATGGGAACTTAGCATTTAATAGCTTCATTACCAACCTCAGGAGTTAAAGGTATCACACGAGAGTGTATATAACATCGATTAAAAAAAAAAAAAGGACTTTAATTTTTAGAACGGTTTTAGATTTACAGAAAAATTGAGCAGGTGGTATAGAGAGTTCCCACATATCCCACTCCTGCACCTGGTTTCCTTGTTGTTAACATCTTTTGTTGGTATGGTATATTTGTTACAATTAATGAACCAATATTGATACATTAATATTAATTAAAATCTACTTTATTCAGATTTCCTTAATTTTTTATTTAGTATCCTTTTTCTGTTCTAGGATCCCATCTAGGACACCACATTACATTTAGTTGTCATGTCTCCTTAGCTCTTCTTGGTCATGACAGTTTCTTAGACTTTCTTTGTTTTTCCTTGACACTGCTTTTTAAAAATCATTGTAAGGTACATTTAGGGATTAAATAACACACACTCCTCTCAAGCCCTCTCTGCCCCCACCACTTGCTCCAGTGTCATTTCTTAGAAGGAGGCCAAGCAGTTGTGGGCCTCACAGCTACTGACCCAGAACTCTGTTTTGTTTGTTTGAGATCCTTGACATTTAACATTTGAAGATGAGACCTTTTGCATTTAAAATAGTCAAAATCGAAAGAGTCGAGCCCACTACACTGTGTTTTCTGTTTATATATTCATTCGTTCATTCATTCATTCAAGCAATATCTGCTGAGCAACTATTATGTATCTGTACTGTGGTGTGTGCTGAGGATGCAGCAGTGAGCAAAACCAGTCAGAAGTCCTTGCTTCTACAGAGCCCACATTCCACTCAAAGGGGCAGACAACAATGAAACCAACGGACCAATAAAATGGTTATGTCCTATGATAAGTTCTATGAAGGAAAACAGTGATAGGCAATAACAGGGGGAAGGACCACTTTAGCTGAGCTAGGATAGGTAGAAAAAAGTATGAGGGTTCTGGAGAGGAAGAGCATTCCTGGTATAAAAGGCAGAATGTGCAAAGGCCTGAAGCAAGAAAGAACTAGCAGGGCACAGGAACTGATGAAAACGAGTGGAGTCAGAGATGAAGTTGGAGAGGTGGGCATGGACCAAATCAGACTGGGCCTTATAGACCAGGGTAAGGAAATGAATATTATTAAAATTGAAGTAGAAAAACATTAAAAGGGTATTTACCAAGGAAGTGTGTGATCAGATTTGGAAGGACACTGCTACAGCTTGTGCAGTGGTTGGAAGGAGCAAGAGTGGCAGTGGAGAGACTGGATCGGAAACGGCTACAGTGATCCTGCTTGAGCAGGATTTGTGCTCTGCGGCATAAGGAGAAACACATTTTGAATTTATTAGCATAAAGATAGTTTTCAGATCCAATGATGGTGGATGAAATAACCTATGGAGAGGGCTGTAACAAATTACCACAAATTTGGTGGCACACACTTATTCTCTAAGAGTTCGGGAAGTCTGAAGTCTGGAATCACTTTCACTGGAATAAAATCTAGATGTCAGCCCGGGTAGGCTCCTTCCATAGCCTGTGGAGGAGAATCTGCTCCCTTGTCTTTTCTAGCTTTTAAAGCAGCATTCTTTGGCTTGTGGCCCCTTCCTCCATCTCCAAAGGCAGCAGCTTAGCAGCTTCCTTTAGTTGCTACATTGCCTTCCTTTGTAGTCAAATCTCCCTTTGCCTCGCTTCTAGATGGACACTTGTGCTTGTACTTATGGCCAGTCTGAGGAATCCAGTATCAACTCCCCATTTCAAGCTCTTTAACTTAATCATACCTGCAAAGTCCTTTTTTTTGTCACACGAACTAACATTCACAGGTTTGGGGATAAGGACATGGAATTTTGGGGAACATTATTCAGCCTACCCCAGAGAACAAAATAGAGAAAAGGGCCCAGTGTCAAGCTCTGAGGTATGCTAACATTTCTGTCAGAAGGAAGAGAAGGAACCAGCAAAGAGACTCAGAAACTGGGTTGGAGGGGTGATAGAGTTAAAGACAGTGGTTCTTTGTTTGCTTTCTGTTTTTAATGGTGGGCATTGCATGCAGAAGGGAAGACATAACTGAGGGAATGAAGTCCTTGAGAAAGCAAGAAGGGATGAGGTTCCGAGCGGAGCGCCAGACTGGCCCTGCTGAGAGCAGGAACACTTCTTCCATTGTAAGAGGAGGAAAAGATGTGTGCAATGTGCTTGATTTTTCCAAAGAAATGAGGCTGAGAATGAAGAAGTGTTGGTATATTTGAGGAAACAATGGAGAGAGTCACATTATTTATGGAATGTATTGTGGAGAAATACAGTTATTTTGTTTGCTTTCCCTTAGCAACTATAACTAGGATGGTTGCTAAATATCTAAAAGGTAATTCTCCTTTACCATCCCCCCACCCAGGTTTAGTGATACGTAATGCAAATAGCCATGTTATGTGAAACTTTATTAAAAAGAGAAATGATATAATCAAACTACTTTGTGGTTTCGCTGTCATTAAAAAAAAATTAAGAGGAAAGGAAAAAAACATACAACTAAATAATTTGTGGCCTGAGTTATAAATAAGGCATTTCTCATAATTATTATTATGAAATTATACAGCTTACACATGTATGAAAACTGGAGAGCACCTACTACAAGATCACATTATCGGTGGTTAGCAGGCTGGAATCCAAAATCTTTCTGGTACCTTGCTTGATAGGACATTCACGCAAACTATGAACAGAACTATTAGCATTTGCATCCTGTTCTATGTAAGACTATAGCTTCTATCAAATTACCCGTTTCCCCTCACTAAGATAAAATGAGATAGTGTGAAAGTCCCCTTCACCAAAGTATTTATTAGGTCCTACTTGTTTATCTGGACACCCAAATGATCCACAGCTACGGCAGATATACTAATATCACTCATCTGGCGTCGGCATTGGCATCACAGGGCATCTTGCCCTGAGCTAAGGGCAATTCGTCAGTCTACTAATAAACAATATTGCTTTTATCAATTTTACACCTAACATTGAGGCATGCGTATAGAAGGTATTGATTGCCTTGTAATGGGTTGAGTTTAGTTGTTCACATTTTATTTTTGCACTTGAGCCTTGAAAACTATAATACTTATTTTCAAAGCTGATTTGATGGTTTAAAAATTGCCACCGGAATTCTCTTTTTCTAACCTTTCCTTTTCTTTTTTTTTCTCCTCCTATAAAGGTCTATGTCTTTAAGAGGCATGGAATCGAGGATTTTGTGATTTCTTTGTCCTCCCAACCAGTCAGCTGCATTGTCAGATTCTTCCTGGTGTTTCTCACATGAGACTGTTTTTATTTCCTGGCAGGTGAATGAAAAATCAGACTTAAGACTCAAGTCCAGACTTGCCTCCTGCAAAGTTTCCCTCTGTCTTAGAAGCTTCCACTAAACTCTCAGGGAGTCTGAATCACCGTGGGAGAGCATAGCCTTCTATTTCACAGATTCCAGCCCTCCACACTCTGCAATACAAGTAAAAATTCTCTAATTGATTCTTGAAAATACAAACTTTGCCACAGAAACATTGTAAAAACATGTAACATGAAGTGAGTCGTAAACATTCAAGTATCTCTACAAGTTTGCATAAAAACAGCAGCAGTATTTTTTAAATGCTTCTAACTTTACCTTTTGTAACAGCATGCAGGCTGTTTATAGTAAAGTGGAAAAGGCCAGGAGAGCTGGCTAAAGCCTCCAAAAAATTCACTTGGTTAGATGCTATCAGCAGATACTGACATAAGCATTCCTCACTAAGTTACTTTTCCTGGAACAACTAAGGGAAGCGTGTCACATAACATGGCTGAGAAATCAGTGTCATTCCAGTGGGATATCTGAGGATGGCAACTTTTTTCCAAAGTTGTCCATCTAGAAAAGGAAGCTAAGGAAGTGCTGTCTAAGAATTAGGAAAGGTAGAAAATAAAGATATCTTTCAGAGGGTCTCCCCATTTCAGCGAATTCATTCTGGAAACAGATTGAGACTGTTCAATCATACCCATTCTCCTCTTTCTATATTTTAGACAAAAAAATTATTCACAGCCCATTTAAAAATAAATAAAGAAAAGCAAATTGCTTTGATTGTGTCCCAGAGGATCAGAGCCTGATCCAGGATACAGTGTGAACCTTCCTTGGTGAATGATGCCTTGTCCAGTTTCCCTGCTGAGGAAGGCCAGCCAGTTCACAGAGCATCCGTGGGGAGCGCACAGGACTGGACTTCCCGATATGCCACCTGCTTCCTTGAAGAGTGCAGTCTGAGGGAGAGAATCACCGTGATGATCAGGAGAAGGAGTCCGATGATGAAAAGGATAACCAAGGCTGCTTTGGCTCCTCTAGGACCCAGATTCTTGCCAAAGAAATAGAGCTGCTCCGTGTCAGGTTCTTCTGTGAAAAAGAAAAGTGAGGTGTCAGTCCTCTGCCTTTCCCTGGGGAGTGAACGCTGACCATGCAGGGTTCAGAGAGGGAGTCCTTACCATTGGAGGGCACAGTGGTCATGTGGGACGTTCCTCCAGAAGGAGACTTGGTGGAGTAGGGAATCCTGTTGTCTAGATAGAGAAGACAAGTTGATTGTTTTATAAACAACAGAAGTAGATTCTTTTCATGACATGAGTTGTTTCAAGAGTTATTTTGTTTCACCAATAAGGACTTTATGCCATCAGTATCTGTAAGTCTTTCTTGGATCCTCACAGTGTTACTCTTCATACCAGTACACATACTGTTCCTACCCCAATCACCTTTCAAGCTTCTACTCATCCATTAAGATCCATCTAAAACATTATGGCCTCTGTGGAACCTTGGCTCATATCCCCAAACTGTTAACCATTGCTTCCTACTACTGTCACCAAACCCTGTACTTTGCACTCAGTTTTGGCATGGATCACATTTTATTGTTGTTACTGTTTACATGTCTGTCTCTTGCTTGGCTTTGAGCTCCTTGGGGAGTCTCATGCCTTCTGTTTTCAGGGTCTACAGGAAGCCTGGTCCAATCACTTGGCATCACTGACAGACAACAGTCTACCTATGTTCCGAAGGACTGTGTAGGTTGTCTCCATGCCAGCATGGATGTGATCAGATACATGACAGTGTAACAGCCATGTCCCTGGGTGATCTGCAAACAGTTCGATGGTTTGGAATGTCCCAGGAAAGAGATCATAAACATCTTCTCGGTAAGATTTATCTATCTGCAGAAAGAAGGAAATAATAAAGATAAGAGCAGAAATCAATAAAATCTAGACAATGGCCCCCAATGATCCCCGCCTCCTGGTAGTCATAACCTTTGTAGTCCCCTCCTACATTGCATGAGAGTTGATCTTTGAGACCAGTAGCATATGGCAGAAGTGATGGCATTCTACTTTAAAGGGTAGGTTATAAAAGACAGTGGCTTCTGTCCTATGTCCTCCCTCTCGTTTTCTCCTTTTGGATCACTCACTCTGGAGGTAAGCCAGCTCCCATGGCATATCTGCATGTTGAGGAACTGAAGGCTCCAGTCAACAGCCCTGTGAATGAGCTTCACTTCAGCCCCAGTGAAGCCTGATGACTGCAGCTCCAGCTGACATGTTATTGTAGCCTCATGAAAGATGCTGAATCAGAACCTGCTAACTAAACTACTCCCAGACTCCTGACCCAGAGAAATTGTGAGTTAGTAAATGTTTATTGTTTTAGGCCACTAAGCTTTGGAGTAATTTGTTATGTAGCAATAGATAACTAACACAAACCTCTAGACAAACTGACCAAAGGGGGAAAAAAAGATACAAATTACAACTATCAAGAATGAAAGAGGGGACATCACTGAGACCTTATAGACATTTAAAAAGATAATAAAGAAATATTATGAATAACTTTGTTCTTGAATTCCGTGATTTAGATGGTATGGACAAATTCCTTAAGGTGAAAACTGACATATATCACTATTTAGATTATCTATTAAAGAAACAAAATTATCTTAAGACCTTTGAGCAAATAAACTCCAGATCCAGAGGTCTTCATTGGCAAATTTTACCAAACATTTAGAGAGGAAATAATACCAATTCCAAATAAACTTTCAAGAAATAGAAGAGGGGAGAACATTGCCAACTCATTTTATGAGGCCAGCATTACCCTAATACCAAAATGAGACAGATACTTAATAAGAAAAGAAAGCTGCTACCAATATTTTTCATCAACATATATGCAAAAACTGTTAACAAAACACTAGCAAATTGAATCCAGAAATATATGAAAAGGATACTGCATTATAAAGTTTATTCTAGGAATGAAAATTAGTTCAACATTTGAAAATCAATAAAGGTAATTTACCAATATAGTAAAAATTATCAATAGACTAAAAAAGAAAAATATGATCATCTCAATAGATGCAGAAGAAGCATTTGATAGAATTTAACTTCTGATCATGATTAAAGAAAAAATACTCAGCAAACTAAGAATAGAAGGGAAATTCCTCAACTTGATAACAGGATCTACAAAACACCTACAGCTAACTTTATATTCAATGAAGAATGACTGAATGAATGCTTTCCCCCTAACATTAAAAAATAAAGCAAGGATGGCCACCTTCACCATTCATGTTCAGCATTATAGTAGAGGTTCTAGCCAGTGTGATAAGGCAAGAAAATAAATAAAGAGCATCCAGACTGAAAATAAATAAGATTGTTGCTAATCACATATTGTCTATGTAGGAAACCATTCTTCAAAGTCTACAAAAAAGCTACCAGAAATAGTTTAGCAAAGTTGCAGGGTATAAGGTCAATTATACAAAACAAGTTATATTTCTATATATTGGCAATTAGAAATTGAAATAAAAACAATACCACTCATATATCACCAAAGTCTATGATATAATTAGCTGATACTCTAACAAAATATATGCAAAATCTATATGCAGAAGACTATAGAACACTGATGGAAGAAATCAAAGAAGACCTGAATAAAGGAGATATGCCATATTCATAGATTAGAAGGCCCAATATTAAGATATCAATTCTTCCCACACCAATGTACAGCTTCAATGCAATTCCAATCAAAATCCTAGCCAGATTTTTAATAGAAATCAACAAAGTATTTCTAAAATTTATATGGGAAGGCAAAGATGTAGAATAGCTAAAAAAAAATCACCACCTGATTTTAAGACTTATTGTCACACTAAAGTAATCCAGACAGTGTAACATTCAAAAAAGGACAGACATAGATTAGTATAACAATAGAAAACCTAGAAATAGACTCATGTATGATCAATTATGATTTTGCACAGTGTGAGAAAGGGTAGTCTTTTCAATGAATGGTGCTGGAACAATTGGACATCTGTATGCAAAAAATAAACCTTAAACCATAAATAAAAGTTAACGTAAAATGGATCAGAGCCCTAAATACAAAACCTCAAACTATAAAACTTCTAGAAGAAAATCTTTGTGACTTCAAGTCGAGCAAAGATTTCTTAGTTATGACAATAAAAGCATGATCCATAAAGAAAAAAATGATAAACTGGACTTCTTTAAAGTTAAAAATTTCTGCTTTTTGATTGATAATGTTGAGGAAATGAAAATATATTACAGACTGAGAACAAATATTTATAGATCTCATATCTGGTAAAGGATTTGTATCCAGAATGTATAAAGCTCTCAAACTCAACAATTAGGAAACAACCCAATTAAAAAAATGGGCATAAAATTGAGACAGTTCACCGAAGATTTACAGATGACAGAGGAAAGTAAACACATGAAAATATGCTCAGTATCATTAGTCATTAGGAAAATGCAAATAAAAAACAATGAGATACCACTACACACTTAGTAGGATGGCAAAGAAAAGTAAAATAAAAATGGAAGATTCCAAGTGCTAATGTGGCTGTGGAACAAGTGGTGTTTCAGGTGAGAAGACAAAATGGTACTGCCTCTGTGGAAAATAGTTTGGCAGCTCCTTATAAAGTTAGATATACACTTAACACATGGCCTAGCAATCCAACTCATAGATATTTTCTCTAGGAAAATGAAAACTTATGTTCACACAAAAACATGTACACAAATATTTATAAGGATTTTGGTAATAATTAAAAATTGGAAATAACCTAAATGTCCCTCAACAGAGGAAGGGATAAACAAAGTGCAGTATATCCATTCAATGGAATACTGTTCAACAATTGAATGGAGCAAAACTCCTGCTACACACAAGGGGGATGCAATTCAAATGCCTATACTAAATTAAACAAGTCAGGTTCAAAATGCTACAGGCTGTATGGTCCCATTATATGAAATTTCAGAAAAGACAAAGCCACACCGTAGAAAACAGATCAATGTTTGCCAGGGGTTAAGCATGGAAAAGTAACTGACTTCAGATGGTACAGCAGGGAAATTTTAGAGGGTGATGTGTTCTATATTTTTATTAGTATTGGTTATACCACTGTATGGGTTTATTAAAACAGAACTGTACACTAAAGAGGGTGATTTGTACTCACTGTAAATTATACCTTAATTTAAAAATTTATATAAAATAATTTTTATATGTATATAAAATTTTATAATTTTATAAATGATATTAAATTTTATAAATTTTTTAAAGTGTAAGTTTAAAGTATAAGTTCTGAAAATGAGCATAGGTATTTAATACATAAAACTATTATCATTACAGACTAATACTTGATGTCTTAAACTGTTGAATAAATATACAGAGAGGAGAGAATATTAAAAATTTTATTAAAGTTACTATTTATTCCTGTATAACTGGGAAAGAACCAATACAGCTTTTCCTTATAGATTAGATATCATTATTATTCTCTGCTTTACTTCCTTGTAGACTGCACTGAGCACTTTAGATAACTGACTATTTGGACTTTATCATGAGAGATTCCAATTCAGCTGGTCTGGAGTGGGGCTTGGCAATTTGTTTCTTAAACAGCTCCCCAGGTGATTCTGTACAGCCAGCACCAACCATATGATACAGGTGCTGGAGAGGCAGAAGGCCACACATGGTCCAGTACAGCTCACTAGGGTAAAAGTCAAAGTAAAGTTTTGGGCCCAAGCCAAAGCTTGAAATAGCTCCTTTTCTAAATAGGGCTATTCTGTTGGCTAATCACATAGAAAAGAAATGGGAAAAGGAAAGAGAAAGGAAAAAAAGGAAGGATGAGGAAATGGTACAAAATTCTATGGATGCTTTCATATATAATATTAACAGCATAATCCAGAGTAGTCAGAATTATCCCCATATAAGTGATGAAAAACCTCTCATCTGAAGCTCAGAGAGGTTTTTTAAACAAGCACAATAAAATATATGTACACATTAAAAAATATCTACCAGGGCTAGGGTATAATTACACTCTTCTGTTCCATTTTCTAATATTGACTACCCACCCCTCATAGGCCTTCTTAGTAAATAACCCTCTTCACAATGGAAATCCATTGAATTTATTCATTCAAAATATCTTCTCCAAAGCATTTTCCTTAAACTTACTTTGAAAAGAAAGCTCTCAGCATGATAATGGATGGTATGAATGTCCACTTCACTTCCTATTCCTAACAAATACCAGTTTGTCATTGTATCTTCATTCATGATGAGGCCATGGAGATTCCCAAATATCTTTCCATTAATAGCTAAGATGGTGAAAAGAAAATAGCTTTTGATTAGTGAGAAAACACTCATTACTTAATCTGGTTTAGGAATGGTTCAAGAAGATTTTTAGGTCACCAATATTCTCATCTGCCTGATAAACATGGAACGATCACACTTGCACTTGTCAATGTCCCCACCATTTAGACTTAAAATTCAGATTACTAAGAAATCCTTATACAAAGAGGGCTAGGAAAAAGAAATAGCAGTATATTTTTGAAAGCTACTTCTTGGGGAGCAGTGTGAGTTGTATTTGTTTATTCAGCATATTTTTTTGTGCTGTAGATTACAGCTACATGTGTGAGGTATACCATTCTACAGTTGAGTGGACTAAAGCAGAGATCAAATGTATATAAATCATAATTGAACCAATTAGAAGTTATTTCATTAATATTTCACTTTCTGAGAACTCGTTTGGGGCAAGTTCCTAAGTCTGGCTGGCTCTCCAAAAAATATCACGCCAGCTGAGCCCATGACCTCGGAGTGACCAAAGGGAGCTCAAGCTGGGTTGACGTGATAGTGACTCACTCTTGTTTTCTACCAAATTTTTATTCTGTCCATCATGATACAACCAAATTAGTTACATTCATTAAGAAAAGAGACATACTAAGAAACATTTGGGAGAGAGAAGCAAAATTGTTAGAGGAAAATAGCTGAATCAGATCAAGCTACTATATTCTAATCAATGTTAGCAATTAAATAGCTTTGTGACCTCAGGCAGGGCCTATCTTTTTGTACACACTTTTGGCCAAAAGTATATCTTGGTGAAAGAGTGCAGATGTGTCAATTAAACACATTATTCCCACTTAAAAAAAAAAGCTGCCTTAAATTACATGGAATTAAATAACAGAGACACATTAAAACATAAATTTGGTGATGGTATTTTATCAAAAACAGTTAAACCAGGCCCTTAAATTTGATCAATTAGAAGTTATGGTGTATTTTTATAAGTGATGATTCATTTTTTAGGAATTACTTCATGGCTTCATAATTTAGGGATCCCAGAATTCAGAAATAGAAGTCCCTAAAACAGTTCGTCTAAATCTTCCCTGAATCTTGCTGGCAGCCAACCAGTCGCTCAGCTGGCTCCCACTGAAGGAAGCTTTAGAGGACTTTCTTCAGTCCAAGTGTCCTGGGAGATGGGGAAGGGCTCAGAGAAGGGGGCTGGTGACCTCCTGCAGTTATAGAAATTTCTATGAGCTTATCTCAACAAGGGTCTTCTTTTAAAACCTCTGATGTACCATGCATTTTGTTGCTCTCCTCAAAATCGTCAGTGTGCTTAATATCTCGTGGGTCTTTATTGAGATATTTCTTAATGTTGTCATCCAGATACCAAGATTCATTCTCATTAAATACCAAAAACAAGAGAGCAAATTCATAATCAACATCACTTCTTCTTCCTTTTTCATTCAACACTCCTTCTCTGCATATAATCAGAGGACCCATCAAACCACTGTATGTATCCTGAAAGAAAATAAAACTGAATTAGAAAAGCCTTTAAATAATTTAATAATGTAGATTAAGTGTTTGTAAGAAAGTCATTGTAAAGAGCCTATTGATCATGAAATAAGTACTAAGAAGTCCTAAGAATCAGGGTGATCTTTATGAAAATTTACGAATATTCCTAAAAATTTGCTACAGAGTGAACTCCTTGAGGGGCAAGGCTGTGTCCCTCACTTATCACAGTCTTCAGAGCATAGCCCCATGTTTAGTAGAAAGTAGTCAATAAATATTCATTGAATAAATAAATGCTTATTTCTATTTTTATGTTTGTTTTTTAAGTGAGACTATATTTATAGCTATATACAAATATTTATATTCTACTTCTGTGAGTAAAAGTGAACAAGGTGATTAGTAAATGATACAGGACCATGGATGATGACCTCCATGTCAAGTTGTTCAGCTCCAAATGTTCTTTTAAGGAAAACTCCAACTTTTCCAACTGCCTACTTAGATATTGCTCCTGATGTGCTTCCTGCAAGCATTTCTAAAGTGGACTTTATTATTTCCCTCAAACCATTTTTTTTCTCCTGAATTCCCTATTTCTGTAAACAGCATTATGATATTACCTGTCATTTAGGTCAGAAAACTTGATTTCAATGTTTAATTTCTCTTTCTTTACTTTGTGCGATCTCATTTCCTGTCAGATCTCACATTTATTTCTTTTCCCTTCACCATGCTTCTCCCTTCTGTGATCTCCTTTCAATTCCATCTGACCCCCTTTTAGTAGGATCTTACCACCTCACTCTGGACTAGAAATAGGCTCCTTTCTGGTTTCTGGCTCATCTCACCTGCTGCTCATTTTGTTGACTGCCATCAGATTAATCTCATCACTTCCATATATAGAAGTCTTCAGTGAATTTCCATGGCCCACTGAATAAAACTAAATCCTTGACAGGTCCTTAAACCCCTCCTGTGCTCTTCCAGTGGATTTCTCTAGCTTAAGCTCCCCCACTGCTTTCTTTTCTTTTCACCTACTTAGCTAAATGGGACTCAACATTTCCCAGACACACCTTCTGCTTTCCTATTTGCAGCTTTGTTTATAATGTTCTTTCTTCTAGACTCTCTTTCCAATACCTCCTATAGAACTCACAGATTCAGAGTTGTATTATAATTATGAGTATGCACATGCATTATTTCCTTCCAAAGATTATAAATTCCTTCAAGACAATATTTGCATTGCTCAAATACTTGGTAGAGTCATTTGCAATCACAAGTGCTCAATAAATTTTTGTTGGGATGCACAAATAAATACATAAATGTGGGTATTCCATAATTCCAATGTGTAAGTTTATTTTTTCAAGTGTCTTGTATGTCAATCCTGAACTTCTGCACTGTCCACTACAACTCAAGGATATTAATGCAGCCATCTAATACTTAAAAGGAAGGTTAAGATAATCTTTCACTTTGTTAAAATAATGAGCACTATGCCCATGACACCCTGAACAAGTCCAGTCCTGTCTGATCTTGGAAGCTAAGCAGGTTCGGGTCTGGTTAGTACTTGGATGGGAGATCACCTAAGAAGACCAGGTGCTGTAGGCATAAAAAAATAAAATTAAAAATAAGAGATTGTAAGCTGACAAGTTCCTTGCAATATGTGAGGTCAACCAAGGATTGCCTCGCCTAAAAAAAATAAAACAAAATAATGGGCAGTGTTTACACTTTATATTATACGTGATTTTAGTTTGGACTTTGATTTATGACATATAATTAAAGACTAGTTGTTTTACATACACGCATATGACTCAAATTCAATACTGGATCTTTGCCTTTAATTTCTAAATAAAGTTAATCTATTTATCATTTAGACAGTTCATAGTTTCAGTTAATGTTTGGAGTGTGCTTTCTTCTCCTGAGCCCTGATAGCAGTGGTAATGCCTTTAAAAATGATAGATTTAACAAATCAAAAACCATGGTGTAAATTATATTAAAAATATTTTTATTTTATAGTTATTTACATATCTTCTGTTGTTGCAAACTGCCTCATAAGTTCTAAATTTGGTAATTGAAACATTGGGATTTTGTCCCCCCATACTTTTTTATTGTCTTTTTAAAAAATAATTTTATTTTTCAATTATAGTTGACATGTAATATCTTAGTTTCAGGTGTACAACATAGTGATTAGACATTTATATAACTTATGAAGTGATCACCCTAATAAATCTAGTACCCATCTGATACCTATATAGTCATTACAATATGATTCACTGTTTCCCCTGCAAACTTTAGATTAAGAGTCAACAAACTTTTCTTTTGTAAAGTGCCAGATAGTAAATATTTTTTACTTTGTTGGCCATACCTTTTCTGTCACAACTATTCAACCATAGGCAATGTAAACAAATGGGCCTGGTCATAGTTTGAGACCCCTGCTCTAAACCATCACACCCCTTCACATATACCCACCAGAGCTGTGATAACTTAGTAGTCAACTGAAAGCCATATTGCTTTGAGTATTTTGGTTGCTCTTTCCACCTTACCTTCACAAAGTTTACTGTTGAATAGTAAACCCATGGAATACAATTTGGGTCAGATGGCCCTGGACCAGACCTTTTAGGGACATTCCATCTATAAGTTTTTATTTCTCCTGAAACAAATGAAGAAGAAATAGAAATAATTTACTAGTGTTACCTCTGTTCCACATCATTTACCTGAAGAAATACAAATAGATCTTTATATATTTTGGTTAATGTTTATTGCTGGGGAGAATTACTCATCTATTAGAAATAGATAGTTCCCATTAAACTCATCTTGATTTTCTGCAGTTTCAAAATAGCAGATTTTTCATTTCAGACTACAGCCTTCCCTCTAGTTTGCCCTTCTATTATCAACTGATGTTTATTCGGGAGATGAAGACATTTTATACCTCACTGTTTTTCCCCCTCAAATTTCATATCTCTCTCCCAAAAGCTATGCTTGAGTACACTTAAATTACCATAGACTTCAGCCTTGGCTTCTTATGAAATCTCCAGGGAGCCTTGTAAATTCTCACTGCTCAGACCCCATCCCAAACCAATCAAATTAAGAGTATCAGAGTCTGGGACTAGGACATCAGCATTTTTTAAAGCTTCTTGGATAATTTTAATCTGCAGGCAGATGAGATCCTAGTTAGAGAATCAGAGGGACCTAGTTCCATATCTCAACCCCATGACTTCCAATTTACCCAATCTTTGACAAGCTACTTAACCCCACTGACCTTTAGTTTCTTTACTTGTAAAGTGGGTTAATCATTCGAGTTTTCATATTGTTGTGGGAATTAAATAAGATAAAATACCTAGGATAGTCCTTCACATTAAAGGCAGTCAATAAATGTTAATTTTTATGTATAATAATAACAAATGTATGTACTCCCTATTGACAGGCACCATATCTATGCATCTCCTGTGGCTGACCCACAGCCTTGCAGAGGAGTCATAAGTATACTCAAGAATTAGGAAGATAATCACATTGTAAAAGTCTCAAATAAAAGCACATTTAAATTCTTATCTCCTTTGGAGCTACCTGTGTCTCATCCCCACCCCATCAGGACAAACAACCTATAGCTGGATGTGAGCCACAAAGCAAAACAAAAGTAATGCTTACATGTAACTCTGCTCTATATCTGTTCCTACACAAGTAGGTTAGCTATATAACTTTAGGTGTAGTTTTCATCAAGTTTCATTATCCCCCCAATTCCTTGTTAATTGCAAGATGAACAGCTGATAATTTAACTTCCTAACTACAAGTGGCTACAGGGGTGGTATTATTAAAGTTAACACTACAGCAGGGAGCATGGCTCTAAATAAAAAGATGCCCAGTAAATGTTTTTTGAGTAATTTAATTTAAAAAGAATAAATTTGACAGGGGCTGCTTACTTTTCTTATAATGCTCTCCATGTCTCACGGGGATTCCCATATGAACATTCTCCAGCTTGCCTGCACTGCCTGCACCAAGTTAGTTCCCTGCTCCTGTCCCCATCTCAGCTCTCCCAAATCTTTCAGACTGTCAGAGACCCGCGGGGGGATTCCCTCCCTCTGAGTTCCAGTAAGAAAAATGCCCCTTTGCCACTTTCTAATCATTCTTCTCCCCACTCACATAGCCCTCACATCAAGGTCCGTTTGAAGGCTGGCCAGCAGAGAGGAGCCATGTCCTTTGCCAGTCACACCATTAGGGCACAACAGCTTGTGAAAGGTGACCCCAACTTGCCCACAGTCCTACAGAGCCTCACCAGTGCCAGATTGGCCCCTTTCTTTCTCCCTCTGCAGATACTTGAACCATCAAAAATGAATATTTAGTGGCTCTTATTGAGCCATTTAAAAACCTTTCCCTCTTCACTGAAGCAAGACACATCCATTTTTTAAAATCTAGCAAGTACAAAAAATGTGAAGAAGTAGACAAGAGTATCACTCCACTACTCAAAATACCACCACAAAGCTTTAACTGCTACTAACATTTTGGCTTATTTCCCTTCTGGCCTTTCTTGTATTTTGCTTAACATGATTCTACAAGTCATTCACATGTCATTCAAACCTTCTTAAATATCATTTAATGGCTGCATAATAGGCCATTATGTGGATATTCCACTTTTATTTAACTATTTTCCTATGGATAGACATTTAGTATGTTCATTAAAAGTTTCTTGAAGCAGCAAAACACAGGCTTTTGATACTGGGGATGGGGTGAAGTGGGCAGTGGCAGAGTAAGTTGGCCAGTGGCCAGTGAAGATTTTCCTTCCCTCAACCCCGTCTTTGCATAGGTACTTTGCTAACTTTTTCTAGTGATGCATTAGATCTTCTTTTCTTCTTTTTATACATCTTTTTTTTTAGTTTACATGACTTTTATTGTAATTACTATAGTATTAAGCATTACGATGTTATTATATGTAAGAGGTAAAAAGGAATATTACTCCCCCATAATTATGCCAATGGTTGCTGTCAATTTCATAACTGAAGGTCATAGTGGCTCTGCCCATTTATTACTACCACACTTCAATCATGTAAGTGTTATGGGATGCTCCTTAAGTTGTGAGATCTTCTCTCCCTTCAGTGCGTTTAAAACCCAGTTGTTCTACCTCCTTTATGAAGCTTTCTCTCGTTACTCCTTTCCCTAAATGATCCTAATTAATCAGTCTTAGTGGACTTTCCTTCTCTGAAATTTCTATAAGCACATTCAGACATATTCTTGAAATTCTTCACCTCTTAGAAGGTGTATAATGCTGTATAATCCTCACTACTACTGAAATGATTCATCTGGACTGTCTTTTTTTCTTCCAAACTCATTTGAAATATCTTGAGAAAAATACATGATTAAGAGCTTCAAGGTTCTGAAGTCAAATAAACTGGGGTTCCATCACAACAAATGTTTCACCTGGTCAAGTTCTTTACTCCTCTGTGCTTTTGTCATCTGTTAAATGGACATCATACCATATTTCATCAATTATAGGATGCACATTTTTCACACTTAACATAACTGAAGTATGGCTGCATCTTTCAATCAGTGGCATGTTAAAGTTTAATTGGCAGCATATTTTTTCTTGTTTTAGTAACATATAAAATAATGATGATGGGAGCATTTGAGATCTTGCTTCCTGGCAATGTTGTCAATTTGGCTCAAATAAACACTTATAAAAATTCTCTCTAAAAAAAAGAATAGTGATGAACATTATAATCAATGTTATTGGATTTAATGGAATATTAGTGTATACTGGGTTATTGTAAGGATAAATAAGTTTTTGTTTTTTAAAAAAATATGAAGCATAGCACTTGGCACAAGGTTAACATTCAATATGTGTTAGCTATTATTACATTTACTACACTTTTAGGTCCTTGATGGATCCTAGAACCTCTGTAAACACTTGGTCATTAGATGAATGATGATCTCATATTGGGAGTGACTAGGTGATGGCTGGAACACACTGACACTAAGATGAATGCTTCGAGACCCTAGAGATCAGAAAAAGGTTGAGTCTTGTGTCCTCATCAAGATATAGCAGATCTCTGGAGTAACTTACCTGGCTTTGTCAGAGGCACTTGCAGTCGCTTCTCTCTATCTGTATTCTCCACGCCGTGGGCTGAGATGGAGTAGGGTCGATTGGCTTTGTTCTTGAATATGATCAGGATAGAGTCACCCACCTCAGCATGTATCATTGGGCCTAAAGGCAAAACATAGGTCTGTGTGCATTATTGTTGCTCTTTTCAACACTGATGTAATTTACATATAGGTAGTATTTGGCAAAATAAAACTAAAGTTAGCTTCTTCATTAGTGAAGAAGGCGATATATTTAGTATTAAATATCATTTAGTGTATGGCAAGTGGAATGACCTGCCTTCAAAGCCTGCCTCCTTCACTTATTACAGAGGGCTTGGGTAAGTCAAGGCCTGCCTAAGTCTCAATTTCCTCATCTGTAAAATGGGTTTAATTACACTTTTCTCATAAGGTTATAGTTAAATAAGAAAATGTATGTAAAATGCTTATTTCAGTGCACTGAAACACAGTAATAAATGCTTAAATTTTTACTACTGCTGAGACATAATTTCCAGGAAGAGTCATATCCACAACATGATGACTTTTAATTGTAATTCCCCTGTGTAAATTTGTTAGGTCTGAAATTGCTCACTATCTGGTAAATGAATATAATAATAATGATAATGAAAATAATAATAATGATAATGAATATAATGTGTATACGTGTATATATATAATGTATATATATGATATACATTATATGTATATAAAACAGATTTGAAAGATAAGAACAAAACTAAAACATTCATATATTGATTTATGATCAATACAGTGATTTCACTAATGCATGGCCAGTGCAGTTTCTCAATATTTGGATACTTGATGACATGTGCTTTCTTCATCTCCTCACATGTGCACATTTCTGTTAGAAGCAACCAGCCCTTGTGCCAGTGGAAATTGTTCCATACTCCACTGGAGGGGCCTGTGCCAACATGACTGTGGAATGCACCTTGTCCAGGCCAGGTCACTTCTTGGTGCCTAGAATGTGGCACAAACACAGTTTGCCCCACACACGTCCCACACTAACAGAGCATCAGACACACAGTGGTCTTCAAGAGACACCACTTTGAGGAGGATGGAAACAGATTCCCATTTTTGAAGCACTTCAGCCCTGATACCTGTTTATTTGCGTTCTTGGGCATTTATCGTATTCTACATTCATAGGGAGATACATGCAAGGCGGGGTTGGGGGAGGGAGGCCTGACCACACCCAGCCATTCTTCACTGATTCAGACCAAAGTTTTAATTGCTTTTTTGAGAAAGACCACTAAAGGCATTAAAAAAATCTAAGATTTGTTGGGCTATTATTATCTTTGTAATGAAACAGTATAAATCACAAAATGTCTGAAAAATGCTCATTAAAAAATGATAAAGCTAGAAAAGTAATTTCTAGACATGTTTTCTAACAGTAAATATGGGTATAGTTATAGGTAGGGGCATGTGTGTGCATATATTCAAATTATGATTTGTATATTCATTACCACTTAAATTGCATTTGTCTTGCTGTACTGGTGAGTACAAGTGAATGCCTTCTGATTTATGGCTTGGTAGGTCACAGGAAGCAGTAATGAGCAGTAATATGCCTGCTTGTGTCCTTTGTAACTTTAGGAGCATAGGCCTCTCCCTGGAGTGCAGAAAATGAGTGGTGGGCCTTCCGCTCCCCTGGCTGAAGTGCCACTTGGCTAACCTTTGATGGAGTCACTCATTTGTGTCATTTTACTGAACAGACCCAAACCAGGGCTCTTTGGGGGCAACTCGGAGCCCTCAACAGAACCAGCACCTTTCCTTAAGAGTTCAATTGACACACAAGTTTTGAAAGAGGGAACTTTCTCACAGGGGCTGACTTCATTTAATGTGACAAACAAGCCTGGGTGCGTGTGCCAGGATTAATAGATAGTGAAGGTATGGGGTAGGTGGATGGGGCATTTAATAATTTATCAAGCTAGCAATCGTGGTACCTTATCTTAATATTAAAAAGCACTGTGTAATGCCATACTTTATACATAAACTGCATTTAAAAATGATAATAGATTTCATAAAGTCATCTAGATTAGCCCTCTGCCTTAAGATCTCATCTTCATGATGGGGTCAGGTTGGGTGACTCCCAGGGGAGGAAGACAGGAAGCACTATTTGATGGCCAGGCCAGGAGGCTCAGGGCATGAGACAGGCAGAGTCCGTTCTGAGAAGGCCATGAGTGAGTGCCTCCCACACTGACAGCAGGTCTTTCACCCTTAGCAGCTCTCTCACATTAAGGGGTTTCTCTTTCGTTATAATTATTTGGATGGTGTGTTATTATGGCCCTGTGCACAAATAATCAAGGACCTTGAAGAAGATATGGAGACACTCTGCCTGCTGTTCTAAGGCATCAGATTGTTTCAAATTAAAATTTCCCAGCTCAACAGAGGAGTGAAAAAGGAACTTCAAGGCCACAGATCGTGGTTAGACTGCCCTCCTGATAGGGATTCCTGTTCATGTGTTATCTGGAAGTCTTATTATGACTATTCTTTGGACAGGCTGAGCACACTGCTTGCTCCCCAATGATGGGAAAGTGGGAAGAGGTTGCACTTGCTGAATGTAGTCAGGCTACTCTGTTCCTTCGCTCCCTTCTCCGGTAAGTCTAATGGACGTGTGCACCGCTGCCGTCTGTGCCATACCCAGCAGTTCTAAGTGCTCCTCTCGCGGTGGCCGGGCTTGGATCTCCACAAATTCTCCATTGGTGTATTCCCTGTAAACCACCTTCTTGTACTGAGAGCCAATCCAGTTTTCAGTGTGGTTCATAAATATATCTCCGTGTCTGCAAATCAGAAGCATGAGAAATTAAAGTCGTGAGACAGTAGAAAAACTGAGTGCTTCTGAGTGATCCAGGAGTGCTCCAGGGCAGTGCCTCTCAAACCTGGCTGTGATCAGGATTTCCCTGGGAAGCTAGCCTTTTGCACCAGGCTCTCTGGGAGTGGGGCTAGGAATCTGCATTTGAAAGTGCCTAAAGAGTTCTGATATGGGCAGCCCAGCATTGGCTTATGGTCCACTTTTGGGAACAGTTGCTCTATAGCCTGATGGGTGCTGAATAGGGCCGGCTTTAGCTGGAGACTCTTAAGGGCCCCTCGAGTTTGTACTTCTTGGGACTAGCTAACCTCAAATGCCCATACGTGCACACACCCACACTCTACCACCCAGCGTTCCTCTAGATTTCATACATATCATTCTGTGCTTTGTTATGTTTTTCCACTTTGATCTCAAGAAAGCCTGTGGTTTGTGTTTGTACATATGCCCATGTACAAATATAGATACAGTTGATTCTTGTAGTTATGTCCTAGAAAGTCACCACAAACACTGAATTATTGAACACTGAACCATTATTCCTATGGGAAATATAGGATTAGTTTCCTTCTAACCACTAGCCATAATATTTTCATCATCGTATCAATGTATATGTGTTTTATGTGTTTCTATTTAAAGACATCTTAATATATATTGTCGATTCAGTAACATTGAATCCACAGCCAAAAGCTCTATAACTCATGCCTAAATGAAACATCTAACCAATGTATTTTCTTTGAAACAAGAAGGCATAGTGAAGCCTTGTTTGACCTCTGCTAGGAACATATATATCAATTTACACAAAATTTTTGCTGCAAATGACCACAAAAGTACCACAAGAACTGATTTGGAGGCGAATTCACAAATATGGAACCCACCAATAACGAAGATTGACTGTATATTTAATCTATCACCAGGATAGATCATCACAAAAGATAGAAAGAATATCAATTTATCTCCAAAATATAGTATGTCTCACATCCTTCCATTTCCCACTGTTAAACTGCCCACACTCCAACTTAAGCTACCTCCATCACTTACCTGCATTAACTAAAATTGTTCCTAATCATTCTACTTGCTACCTACACTCCTCCCTTCCCTCTGTTCTCTACACAGCAGGCAGAGTGATCCTAAACTGTAAATCCAACCAAGTCTGTCATTGTGGAAAGCCTCTTTCATGGCGCCCTGCTGCCAAACAACTTGAATCGCCTCTGACACCGCCCCTTTACCATCTGTCTCTGCCAGCCTCTCAAGCCTTGTTTCCCAACACTGGCCCTCAGATACTCCACACTCAAGTCATTCTAAGCATTCACTCTCTTGAGCACCACGTGCTCTTCCCACCTTCAGGCTTTCCATGTGCTGCTCCCTGTGCCCAGAAGGTGCTTCCTACCTCTTCAATTTGTCCACTCCTCACATTCCAGGTCCAAGACTTCTTCCTCCTGGTAGCTTTCCCTGACCACTTACCCTTTCCCTATCTTTTCCCCAGACTGAGCTGCGTGCTTCTGCTGTGAGTTCCCGCTGTACCCTGCACTCCCTCTCCTAGTGATTGCTTTACTCAACATGCTTGTTCTAATGTCTTCCCCATGGACTAGGAGGTCTGTGTGGGAAAGAACCTTGTTTGCCCTGCTCAGCAGTTTTACCAGCACTTTACACAATGCCCAGCACACAGTAGGTATTTAACAAATGTGGCATTCTTACACTTTAGTAGGACTGCAAATCATCCAAAGAATTCAGTAAATTGCAAATTTTGGGGCTCATACTCCAAGCTTCTGATTCTCTGGGCATAGGGTGGAAGTAAGAAATATACAAGCATCCCAGGAAATGCTGACACATGTGGTCTTTATGCTTTGAGAAACACTCCTGTATAGTATTAGATAATCGAAAGCACGAGGATGAATTCTCCTAAAAGGTTACTGTCCATGCTACTCTCAATAAGCCTGAATAAGGTAAACTTTTATGCTAGGTATAATTCAATAAGCTCACATATATATGGGCAAATAATTTTGACAAAGGAGCCAAAAATATACAATAGAGAAGAGAAAGCCTCTTCAATAAATGTTGCTGAGAAAATGAAAAGCCACATGCAAAAGAATAAAACTAGACTGTTATCTGTCACCATATTACCAAAATTAACTCAAAATGGATCAAAGACCTAAATTAAAGACCTGAAACAATAAATAGGACTACATCAAGCTAAAAAGTTTTTGTACAGCAAAGGAAACCATCAACAAAACAAGACAACCTACTGATTGGGAGAAGATATTCACTTATGATACATCTGATAAGAGATTAATATCCAAATATATAAAGAACTCATACAATTCAACAACAAAAAACACAATCCAATTGAATTATTTTTATATTAAATTTATCAGGGTGACATTGGTTAATAAAATTAAATAGGTTTCAAGTGTACACTTCGATAATACATCATCTGTATACTGCATTGTGTGTTCACCCTACACTGTATGCTCTCTAAGGGTAGAGAATTTTCCTTCTACTTTTATTTTCAAGGGGTCCCAATAACACTTGTGGTAGTGACAAGCACAGACTCTGGAGCCGTGCTCTGTTCTTTTCCAGCTTTCTTTTTCTGCAAATAGGGAAATAATAATGCATCTAGCTCCCAGGATTGGTGTGAGGATTAAATGAGATAAGATCTGTAAAGTCCTATGTCAGATACATATTAGGTACCATGTAAGTACTTGCTTGATCATCATCTCTCTGGATGTCGTATGCAATGCTGGGCCAAAGCTGATCGAATGGGTCAAGTGTGGTTGCAAGGGTCCTACCAGATAAGAGTTTGTAAAAGCCCTAGCAAAATGCCTGAATCATGGTGGGTGCTCAATAAATGGTAGTTATTATCTCAAATCCCAGGCTAGTTACTTTACCTGCAAATAAGTCCACAAGAGAAATACTTTTTTTATCTCTTTAGCAATTTAACCTCCCACTCACCACACTGCCCAAACCCTGGCATTGTGCTGACGGTCCCATTTGTTGCCTTTTAGTATTTTGATGGCTTCTCATTATGTGCTTAGTAAGGCCCTAGGAAGGACTTCCAGGTCCCAGGTGTGCTGACCAGGATAATAAATGTCTCAGGGAAAACCCACACTGAGAGGTGGTTTGAAAACAAGATGTGTCTCATGCTATGGCTTTGGGTTCAAGGGCAGAAACGTATTATCTGGGGTGCAGCAGGAGTGTTTGTCCCAGGGCTTCTATCTACAGGGGTGCCATAGATGTGCCACTAGGGGAACTCGCCATATCAATTCTGAACTATGCTTTTATCTACAGATCTATCGTGCCCTGAGTATGTGAATATTCTCTCAGTTCACTTTGTTTTCATTCATTTATGGACAATATCCAGAGTGGCGGGGGCAGAGTACAAGCACACTCAGCACTTTCCATCTCTCTGTGTCATTTGGGAGACAATCCTAGAAGACTGAAACTATAGCTTCCTGCCAGCCCAGAAGGATGAAGGGCTCAAAACAGAAAGTACACTGAGTGTCAAGAAAATAATTAAGGCTATGCTTCTTGCACACTCATGGGCTAAGACTGTACATGAGACAAAATTATTGTATAATTATTTCTTTAGTTGTGGCAGCCCTTTAATGAAATAATCATTTTAGAAAAAGCCAAATTATTGTTCATTTCATATTTCACTGCACCAGAATCAGCTTAGCTTATATTGGCAGCACTGGTTTTGCAGAAGAGGGGTGTCTGATTGATTTAACAAATGGGTTGGTGAATAATTGAAAATTTCAAGTTGTCCTTGAGGCTAATCTTTTAAAAATTAAGTCATTTTGTTCCTTCCTTTATCCATAAGGTGGCACTGTTTTACTCTCTTTTGCAGGAGTCTGAGACCTCTAAACAGAGACAAGAAGAAGAGAAACGAACATAAGATCAGGAACAGTTTTGTGTAGAGGAATTTGTGTGTGGCATAGTCATAGGCGATTAGTATGAGGAGTAGGAGAGGGGAGGATGATAATAAAGAACAAAGAGAAACATGGGCACCAAAGCCAACATGATGTAGTGGAGAGAAACAGATTTGTCCTTCATAAGGCCTATATTCATTTCCAACTCTGCCAATGACCAACTGAATGATTTAACTCTCTTCATTGAGTCTCCTTTTCTGTATGGAGACATAGTACCAAAGCAGAAGGTAGTTGTGAAGTGAGGGGTAGGAACTTTGGGGGAGGAGGTATGCAGGTCTGAGCTTGACAGGTGTCTCTATAACTTGTCGAATTCTATCCCAGTGCACCCTGGAGGCTTAGGGCAGGTAGAGGACCAGGGATCACAAGCCTCCTTGCTTGAGCCTCATTGATTTTTTGCTGCTCAGCACTGACTGGCAGCTCTTTCATGAAAGGGTCAATCTTGCAGAATCCTGGATACAGGGCCTAGTAGAGTGATCTGTTCCTCCTTTCCCAGCTTGGGATCTCTGCCAAGGCAATGCCTCCTACCTGCTGCTGGGTTGTCTCTCACCCAGTTCAGCACTCGGTCAATGGCCCATCCTCCGTCCCCCTTCCCTGTGGTCCTCTCACTTGATTTACATACCACCTCTGATGCCCGCTGCACCTTTTTGTCTTTTCATGATCACTGTGGCATCTGCCCCTTTTCCTAAATCCTTTCACTCTAGACGCTCACTTAAAGGCACATTCATTGATCCACAGCCATACTTGGAACTAGCCACAGCATTGGCACAGTAGTACTAAGTGAAGTGTCCCCAGAATGACTCCAGGACCCCTTTCTGGAATGGAGATGGGAAGCTTCCCTAATCTTGTGTGCACATAGTAAAAATCTGTCAGAACCACGCAGGCTAAACCAGGACATTCTTAGGTTTCCACATCTGATAAATGTCTACAGCACATGTGCAATCCCACCCAATAGACGTGGCGGCTTTGCCCGTGGTACCTTTCCCCTCCTGCGTCCAAGTGCTGCTTTTCGAACTCCCAGTTTTTGTTAGGGGCATAATCCCATTCTACCTCTTCAGCGGCGATGTAAAAGGTTCTTATCATCCCATACGGCTGCTCTGAAGGGTCCCTGTTGCCACAGCTGTTGACCTCATATATTTGATTCATGCCTCTTGTGAAGTGGTGCATAGTAGAACAAAACACCCTGAAAATACCTGAAAGAGAAATGGCTTGACATTGTGTGTGGTGGTCGATTTTTTTATTTTCTTGGTTTTGGTTTACTAACAAATTTACATAAATTATTATAAAATAAATAACTAGTAAAATGGATTTTTTTAAAACATCAATTTTATATATTATTTTAAAATCAGACTCCAAGATGGAAAAAAAATCAGACCCCAAGGAGAATAAATTACTTTGGACATATTTATGGGGAAAAATACCATTTGAAATTCATCTGTAATGAAAAAATAAAACTTGCAAAGTGATTTCTCTGGGTCTTCCTTGTCATGCACACCTATTAGAAGATAGTCACTCCTGGAAAATCACTGATAGCTATAATTATCTTAGCCCAGCCAGGTTTAAAAAGAACTAATTATCTGTAAGATTAATATCCTAGGCAAAGTTTAAATTAGGACAGAGGTAGTCATGTATTTTGCCCTGAAGGATTTCATAAACTATAAAGCAGAATATACATGTAAGGTATTATTATTATTATTAAAGCCGATGTATTATTTCATTAAGCCTTTGAGCAAAGGAGATTCTCATTCCCAAGGGTAGGTCTACATTATGCTAAATGAAAAAGAAAAAAAGGCAACTAGATTTCTCTACATAATGCCAACACTCATGTCTGACTGAGAATTATGTAAATTTTAAACTAGATACAGTGGCATCAAGTAGATATATTTTAACTGAACTCACTGTGAAATCATATAAAACAAAAAAATTTAAAAGATATTAACTCTCAGTGAAATTATTGGATATTTCCAATTATTGGGATCCAGTTGGAATTACCCAATTCTTGGATAATTCCAAGATTATGGCATACATCTTCCCTTCCTCTAGTAGGCTCTATTCTTAGAGATGAATGATTAGTGTAGCCCTCATTTATATCTGCAATGCACAGAGATAGCTTTTATCATGCTGCACATGTCTGAATATTGCCAAATTACCCCTCCAGGATGAGCAAAAACTGTTGGCTCAGTGGGTACACTAGCGGCCACAGGCACTGGTGAGGACCCTCAAGAGGAGGGGTCTCTGTGAAACCACAGGGAAAACACCTCTGAGAGTAGACTTGGAAAGAGCTCCTGCACATGTTGGTTTCCAGGCAGCCCATTATTTATGTGTTTATCACATTCTTCAATAGTCAGGGAATTATCTTCTCTCAGAGCAAAGAGGAGTTTAAGCCCTTATTTCTGGTCATGGCTTCAGGGATATATACTTATTTCCAGACTTGTTAACTTGTATATATTAAATATGTACATCATATTTGTATGTCAATCATACTTCAATATAGTGGTTTAAAAAATAAGAACAAAAAGAAAATGTTTGAGTTGCAGACTATGGTCTGTTCTAACCATGTTTGGGGCACTCTTTCTGGCTTATAGATGAGAAAGGAATTGGCTAAATAACCAAGCTTTTAAGCAGTCACAGATTTATACTTACCACCAAACATAAACTAGAAACATTATCATGAAGCTCTTTACAAACTTATAGGGCACATGAGTTCAAGGCACTGGAATAAGGAGCCAACCCTCTAAAACTATTCCAGCCAGCTCTGGCTTTGAATGCCTGTTTCTATGGATTAAAATTATTTCCCTCCCCTCCCCATTTTGGTTTTGAAGAGTATGTTTAAAAAAAAATCAATGCGCCCAAGGCATCCCTTGGTTTGAATGATTCATAATTGAACAATTATATTAATTTAGGAAGGTTGAATACTAGAAGTTTACAAGGCAAGGATTACAGAGCACCGAGTCTCAGGCAGTTCTTGGGCAAAAGTTTTGAAGCCCAAACCTCAAGTTCTTAACCAATGGCACTGGGAGGCATCTAAACTGCAGTTCCAGGGTGAAGTAAATAAATAAACATTCATGCATAAAGGAGGGAGAGTCGGCAATTATTCATCTTGGATAGCATATTGGTTTCTTTTTAAGACTGATGAAAATGTTGGGTTGTAGAAACATGCTGAATGCCCATCACACTTGCTATCCTTATTTTTCACACCACAGTTAACATATGCTGCCATGTGTTGCTCTGTGCCCAAGTATCTAATTAGCTCGAGAATCTCTGAGAGAAGCGACAGGTACTGGCACTTCAGTGGGCCTTCCATGGACTTCAGAACCAAGGCAGCTTGTCCTCTGGGGAAACCAAGGGTGCCCAACAGAATGAAAAGAGAGAAGCCCCCAAATAACTCATTAAGAGGGCACTACCAATATCTAGAAAAGGCAAACTAGGCCACATCGTATCCTAAAAAATACCCACTGGACTGTCCTCGCCTGGTAAGATACTTCAGAGCAGGAACTAAAATGATGTCTGTGCTTAAAGAGAACAAAAATATCCTCTTTCTTGGGACTGAATTGTTCATGGGTGTGAATCAAGAGCATTCTCCAAAGATTCGAGTGGCAGGGTCATTTAGAGGACTCTTGCTTCTGCTTTGTGAGTGTTGTTTTAGATGCTTCTCCTTTGTCCTCTCCACTGTGTTTGGAATAAAATAGGATTCTCTGACTGATTCATTCAAGAATGTATCTCTTTTTACATGCACCGAAGTGCCCAAATTTGACCATTTTCTTCAGGGGGAGGACACTAAGAGTATATGCCCAAAGATGGGAATTTGGTCACCTGAGATGGCCTCTCCAAGTTTACCTGCATGGTCTGGCTGCATGAATGCCGTCGTAGAGGTATGGGGAAACAGGGCCAGGGTGTCGCGGTAAGTGCCTCGGATGTGAATGGTGTTGCCTTGAAAATAAACTCCATGCATGTCGGTGTCAGTGCCCATTCCAATCATGTGCCAGGAAACTCTATCCTTTTTACACATGTTTAGGCCTGGCTGATTGCCGTACATATAGCCATTAATAGCTAAATGGAAAGAAAGACATGTCAGGGCCCACTATAATTTTGTAGACATATTGAAAACATATCATCTTAGTGAAAGATTATCAGTGTGTATAGGTTGGAGGTGTTCAAATTCAGACTATATTCACAGAAGATCCTTATTATCAGAGAATAGAGACTGAAATTAACAATGAATAATGAAAATACACTAAAATTCTGAAAGTGTTATTTAGCATATACACAAGGGCATGAATTCTAAGAATTAATAAAGAATAAGTCGGGTTGCTTTCTGGCAAAATTTTTTTTCTGACGAAATCATTTGAGATTATAATATGATATCCTTCATTTCAAATTTTAGTTTTACAGATTATAAAGAGGATCATTCTTGAAAAAATATTATGAATTTCCCCAATTTCCCCAAAGTCTTCTCTAAAACTGTCGGTATGAAAATCATTTTCCTTGGAGGTTCTTCTCCTGTTGTCTGCCTTGTTAAGTGTCTCTTCCTTGGTTATTCATTCATTTAATTTTGTCAGATCCTCATTTGTCAATGTTTTTTCATATGATTCTAGAAGTTATCAGATAACCCATTATTGATTAGCTTTTCTACTAAGGAATTGTTGTTTCCTTATTTCTAGTTTAGTTTTCTTTTTTTATTGACTACTAGGAAGGTTGGAAACAAATTTCATATTCAGTTACAACAAAACCTTTTATAGAAGATGATAATGAAAATGCCTGATGCTGTGCTTTTCATCAGCCCAAGAGGGTACTCTTGGAATGGAACATCCAGGACCATAGGTATCTATGAACTGGTTGCTATGGGCCACTTGGAACCTTGGACCATTTTGGACTTCTTTGTGGGAGAGGAAGATTAGGGGCTGTCTTATTATTTTCCCCATGTTTTAAAGGCAATAAATAGATGTTATACTTGGTTCTAAAACTGGCAATTTAGCATCTGTTATCTCACGGTGTTTGCTTTAGGCACTTTTTTTTGGCTGCATGCTCTTGCAGGCATTTGAGTTTGGACTCTTTCTAATTACTTCACCCCCTTAGGTTGTGTGCCCAAGACTAACGAGAATCCTGTGTTAGACCAATTGCAAGGTGGTGTGCTATTATAACAACCAATATGAGAGAGAGAGAGAGAGAGAGAGAGAGAGAGAGAGAGAGAGAGAGAGAGAGAGAGAGAGAGAGAGAGAGAAATTAAGTAGTTCTTCTAAATGAAGATTTGGAGATTTGGGATGGAATGGCTAGTATTTTACAAATTAACACTTTAGATAGATACTCATGTGACTTGATAAAAGATGCTTTGCTGTATGATTACCTCCAGTTATTGCTGGGGTTATCAGACAATGATGTCATCATGAACCCAAGGGAGGCATTTTGTCAATAATTTTATACATTTAAGATGTACTGTGATCTTTGCTAGTTCAGACTTTGCACTGCTTCATCTAAGGCTGAAAAGTAGTTTAGAAATATTAATTAAGGTTCACAACATTTCTGGGAGATAGGGAGGTTTCACCATACTTTGTGAGGCTGAAGCCATGAAATAATTGCTCACAACTAAGAACAATATTCAAGAAACCAAAATTAAGATAGTTAATGCATTCTGGACATTTTCACTTCAAATGCAATTACACAATTTTTTTACAGCAGGAAAAGTCATTTTGTATACCGTGCATCCGGTTAGACTTCACAAACTCTTTGTTCTCTTTGTCAACACTGAAGGGACGCCAGGTAAACTTCTGAATGTTTTCATCAAGATACCTGCTCAGATTTTCATCGAAGACTGTGAATAGTAGGTAAAATTCCTTGTCTATTCCTTTCTACAGAGAAGAAAGAAATGAATATGTAAAAAGTACCAGTTGGAGAAATTTTTAGCTCTGCTTCACTTTCAAAGTTAACACAAAGCCAGTAAGGATCAGCATCAGCTATAGATTTACTAGATCATTTTGTAAATTAGGATTCTGAGCATGATTCTGGTAAATTTCACTCCACACCCCAAAAATTCTTCTCATTTTCTGCTTCTCTCTCCCAATGTAACTTTAAGGAAAATAAGTTCCTGCTCAAAGCTTCCCTACTCTGTGGTACTACCGTTGTCAGGCTGGACATCACTGTCTTACTCTCCTTACTGTGGCCTCCATATACTGACCTCGGCCTATTCCTCCCACTGCTTTCAAATCTGTGTACTCATCCCCAGGTTACTCCACCACTCTGGCCTTTTGCTCTTTCATGAATACAACAACCTCACTCCTATCTCAGGGCCTTTTCATGTGCTGTTCCCACTGCCTAGAAGGTTATCCCAGGTCTTGCTTGAGTCACTTCCTTACTCCATCCAGTTCTCTGCACAAATGTTGCCTCCTCAGAGGACCCTTCCCTGACTACCCTGCTTAACACAGTCATTCATCTTCCACTCTGCCTGCAAACTCACCCACTTTACCCTACTTTACCCTTCATAGCACTTATCTCTACCTGAAATTATATTTTGTCTATGAACTTATATTTTTTCTCACTGCAATATAGGCTTTGTGAAGGTAAGAACATTTGGGGTTTCTCTCTGTATCCCCAGCTCCAAAACAAATGCCTGGAAAAAAAGTCACCCAGTACATGTTTGTGAGTGAAATAGTGAATATGAATAACTTATAAGACTTTGTTATATTACATTAACTTGAATTAATAATGAAGGGACTATGAATTACTTCTCATTGTATATATTCCTAATCCATCTAGTTTGAACATACCTGATCATACAGCATCCTGAATTGCTGAAATGTGCTTTTCTTTAAAGCTGAAACAAAGAGGTAACTGTATTTCCTCTCCTTCAATGTGTTCCTTTCTCTAACATGCTTCCTTCTAATCCACCCTTCATCCTGCTGCCTGCTCTAGGGTAATCCTTAAACTGAACAGTGCGATTTATACTCACAGTGATCTGGTCCCCACCAACCTGTACAACCTCATCTCTTGGCTCTTCCCTCCTTGCACTTTGACTGGAGTGAGGCCAAGCTCCTTGCAGCAATCTGAACTTGCTGTGTTCTGCAGGCCTGTCCTTCGTGCATGTACCTCTCAACTTTGATGGTCTGCAACCCTAATTCATCATGAGCCAGCTTAGCTGTCCACCTTTGTGATTCTTTCCTAACGTCTCATCAAAGACATGGTTACTCCTTGCTTTATGCTCCTACTACATCTTATATACACTTACTGCTTTTATCACATGGTGTTTTAGAAGGCAATAGTTTAAGATGATGGGCTATAGAAATAAGCAATGTAAATTTAAAACTTTTAAAAATAAAAAATAAAAACTTGAAGGAAAATAAGGAGTCAAAATATATTTTAAAAGATTATGAGTTAAAATGACCTTATTACTTAAAGCATTATACAGATTTATTGCAATCCCCATCAAAATTCCAATGGCATTTTTTAAAGTAATAGAACAAAAAAATCATCAGATTTTTATGAAAGCACAAAAGACTCCATCCTGAGAAAAATGAATGAGGCTGGAGGCATCACTCTGCCCAACTTCAAATTATACTATAAAGTGACAATAATCAAAACAGCATGGTATTGGCGGAAAAATAGACACATGGACCAGTGAAACAGAATCAAGAGTCCAGAAGTAAACCCATACTTATATGGGCAAATAATTTTCAACATAAAAGCCAAAAACATACAGTGGAGAAAGGAAAGCCTCTTCATTAAATGGTACTGGGATAACTGGAAAGCCACCTGCAAAAGAATGAAACTAGACTATTGTCTATCACCATACACCAAAATTATCTCAAAATGGATTAAGGACCTAAATATAAGACCTGAAACAATAAAATGCATAGAAGAAAACATAAGAATGAAACTCAAGGACCTTGGACTTAAAGAAGATTTTATGAATTTGAACTTGAAAGCAAGGGAAATAAAAGCAAAAATAAATGAATGAGAAATGAATGAGACTACATCAAACTAAAAAGCTTCTGCACAGCAAAAGAAACCATCAACAAGATAAAGAGACAACTATCCAAATGGGAAAATATATTTGCAAGCAGTGCCTCCAATAAGGGCCTAACATCCAAAATATACCAAAAACTCATATAACTCAATAACAACAACAACAACAACAACAACAACAAAACAATCCAATCAAAAAATGGGCAGAGGACATACAAATAGCCAATAAATATATGAAAAGATGCTCAACATCACTAGCTAGTAGGGAAATGCAAATCGAAACCACAATGAGATACCATCTCACAGCTGTTAGAATAGCCATAATCAACAGGACAAGTAATAAAAAATGTTGGAGAGGATGTGGAAAAAAAGGAACCTCATACATTGCTGATGGGCCTGCAAACTGGTACAGCCATTATGGAAAATAGTATGGAGGTTCCTCAAAAAACTAAGAATTGATATACCATACGATCCAGCAATCCCTCTACTGGGTATTTACCCCCAAAGACTTGAAAACCCATACCCAAAAATATATTTGCACATCGATGTTCATAGCAGCGTTATTCACAGTGGCCAGGACATGGAAGCAACCGAAGTGTCCTATGATAGATGACTGGCTAAAGAAGCTGTGGTACATATATACAACAGAATATTACTCAGCCATAAGAAGAGATGAAATACTGCCATTTGCAACAACATGGATGAACCTCGAGATAATCATGCTAAGCGAAATAAACCAGACAGAAGAAGTTGAAAATCACATGGTATTACTTATATGTGGGATATAAACCTAAAATCAACAAAGGCACAGGACAAGCATAGACTCATGGACATGGACAATAGATCATGTAGCAGGGAGGGGAGAGGTAGGCAGGGTAAAAGATGTCAAATATGTGGTGACAGCAAGAAATCTAACTATGGGAGGTGAACACACAATGTAAAAATATATATACCTTACTGCTAAAATGTACAGCTGAAACCTAATGGATTTCATTAACCAATGTCACCATAAAAAATAAATTAATTTAAAAAAAGATCATGGGCTATGGCAACAGGCAGACCTAGGTTCTAATGCTGTTGTTTTTTTCCTTTCTTTTCTTTTCATGATTTTATGTTAATACACTGGCCATGAATGGTATTGGCTCATGGAACAACTCCCAGAGACTATAAGATACTTCTAGCAAATCTCAAAATGACCATTGATAGGATGCAATGGGGGCAAAATCAGAAGCACCTTACAAAATTTTTCTGGTATTCAATTTCCTTGGCCTAGGTATTTAGCTAGTAGGAAACAGTAGTGTATTGGCAAAAGATAGATGGATGCTCAGAGTTCCATGTTCTACCTCTATCGCTAATTACTAGGTATGTTTCCTGGGATATCACTTAATGCCTCTGAGCCTCAGTTTCTTCAGCTTTAAAGCAGAGGTGATCATTCTGCTTTGCCTAATATGATTATTGTGGTCCAGTGTAAACAGTCAGTCTTATTGCACAAGCATAATAGAGGGTCATTCAGAGTGCCAGGGACATTCAGAACCTCCAGTAGGTATTTCCAGGATTGGACCTTTGTGCAGGCAATTGAAAAATCTGAGGAGAGCCAATGTACTTTGTGTCTTCTATCTAGAAATTCCTGGGAGCCTCAATGTGGTTTAATACAATG
>CM053510.1:53786830-53810133 GCA_028627145.1 Eidolon dupreanum | reverse complement strand
TTATTTGTAACTTGCAAAGTTACTTCTCTTCTGTGTGTACAGGTTCTTTCTCCACTTGAGGCTGGGAACATGGTCTTAGACCTCCTTGTGTCCCTCATGTTACTTAGTATATTGTGCTTTCACATATATTAATTATTAATTTAATATAGCTTAATGTTCCATATTTTATAAGGCACTTCAGAATTCTGGAAGGCTTCTAAGACATAATTTTCAATGCTAATTCTCATTATTCTGTTTATGGAGAAATACTGATCAATAGAAAATGTCATATTAGAGTTTTTCATATATAGTTCACAAAAATTCTTTAGGCAAGGTTCAAGTGCATCAGTTTGGTGGAAGAATGAATGAATGAATTAATGAAATTTACAATGAAAGAAACAAAGGGTATCTTATTGATTACAAAGAAAATTTTAAAAACATTCCTTCAAATATAAAAAACATTATAGGGTAATAGCAATACTTCTTGGTATCACACTGTACATTTTTAAATGCTTTCACAGACATTATTGCATGTGATTCTACAATAAGAAGTCACAGGAGTTCATACCCACTTAATGAATTATTAGATTCAATTCAAAAAATACAATACACTATGGGAGGTCAGAGAGAAAATGATTAACTATGACTCAGGAGTCAGGAGAGGCCTCAGTTAAGAGGTGACATTAGAGTTGAATTTTGAAAGAAAATGGAATTTTACTGTACAGGGAGGAAAAGGAATTGTGGGTAAGGGGGCATAACTTACATCAGGCTGTCCTTGCACTAAAAAGAGTAACCTTCCTTCGCCAGTTTATCTCCATTAAAAGAGAGTACTGTCTTATTCCCTCTTTAAAAGTGTCTTCTCCATATGTGCAATGACCTTATTCTGTTCTCTGTCTGCTTAATATTTCTCATGGCACTTAGCACTGAAGTTTGCCCACAGTAGGTGCTCAGGAAATGTTTGATGAATAAATAAGTGAGTGAATGAATCAATATAGTGTTTTGATTTAGCCAGCAAATCACGAAGTGGTAAATAGTCTGCCAATTTTCAGCGGTATACACAGGGCTCAGAACTCCTTAAATGGTGTCATTATGCCATCTATGTAGTATGTGCTTATAAGAGCAGTGTGAATGAAATCACAGGGAAACACCTAATAGATGCCTCTCTTATGAGAGGCTCACAAACACGAGCAAAAAGAACTTACCTGCCAGAGGCATTTAGGGGAAGATCACTGAATTTGTTATAGCCTTGAGGACCATAATCCCAAATAATTTTTTCTGCTGCTATAAAGTAGCGCCTCTGATGACCCTTCATCTTGGGGTGAGAAATATCTTTTTTGCAGTTACCGACATTGTATTGCCCCAACATACCAGCTGCAGAACAGAGGAAAACCATCAGCCAAGGTATAAATGCTCACAAAAGAAATCATACAGAAAAAAAAACTAATAGATTTGACTTCATGAACATTTAAAACTCTTGTACAGAAAATAGGACCATAAAAAAGTTCAAAGTAAAAAATAAAAAATAAATAGCAAGATTTTGTTCTTATTCATTGCTGCTTAATATTCCATTGCATATATATCACATGGAGGGACCTACAAGGTATTATACTAAGTGAAATATATCAGACAGAGAGAGACAGATACCATATGGTTTCACTTATATGTAGAATCTAAGAAAACAAAAAACAAATAAACAAACAAAACAAAACAAAAACACACTCATAGAAACAGAGACCAAAGGGGTAGTTAACAGAGGGGAAGGAGTTTGGGGATGGGTGAAAAATGGGAAGGGCAATATAGTCAATAATATTGTGACAGGTTTACACAGTGACAGATGATCATTAGAATTAGTGAAGTGATCACATTGTAAGATATAGAAATGTCAAATCACTATATTGTATACCTGAAACTAATATAACCAATTTAATATTGTATACCAAACTATACTTAAATTTTTAAAAAGTAAAGGATTAATGGTTGGAAGGGGGGTATTTTTTACATACGACAAAAGATTAATATGTAAATAATGTTGACAAATAAGAAAAGAAAAGGTAAACCTCCCAATACAAAATGGGCAAGGAACATAAATAGGTTATTCACAAAAAAAACTACTATTGGCTCATAAACAAATGAAAAAAAAGTTTAACCTTAATAATAATAAAATGACATTGTTGTTCATTTATCAGATTGGTAAAGATTAGAAAGACTAATAATTCTCAGAGTTGGCAGATGAATGTAGAAGAGAGAATGCTCACACACTTAAAAGCAACTTTTAAAAAGGGAATTTGGCAATATATGTTTGTAACTTTAAAGAAAAATCAAACTCCTTGACCCAGGAATTCTAAATCTAGGAGTTTTGCTAAGGAAATATCAGACAAAAGTATAAACTTATCTGTAAATTGATTTTATCAATATTGTTTTATAACACCAAAAAAGGAGGGGGCAAAAATATAAATTTTAAGCAATAGAGTGTTGATTAAGTAAATTATAATCTCCTCATCAAGGACACTGGAAGGATTAACAATGATGAAGTAGCTCTATATTCACTGACATTTATAAATGGAAAAAGTAAGCTAAAGGGCAGTATTTTATTTTATTTTATAAATAATGCATACACTTAGTATAAAGGTCTAGAAAATAGTGGAGAATCTTCACCCAAATGTAGCATTATTACCTCTAGATGGGATTACTGAGTCTTAAAATTTAATTATGTGTATTTTCTAATTTTTTTACAATAATTTTTTTCTGAAGGTATGGACAGTTTAGGAAATATTATATTTTAGTGACCTATAAATACCAGTTTATGTCCATAACTATTAGCTAAGCTTAGCAATCTTACTAATCTCAAATGACTGCTAATGCTAGTTTAATTCTAGTTTCTCAGATTTAACAGTGTGAGAACCTTTAAGAGTAGGGATCTTGTGTTGGGAACACTTAAAATCTATACTCTCAGGAAATTTCAAGTATATACTACAGTATTATTGACTATAGTAACCATGCTGAGTATTAGACCTCCAAAACTCATTCATCTTGCATAACTGAAGCTTTGTACTCCTTGAGATCTCAAGTCGTCTTAATCAAACACACATACACACAGGTAACTATGTGAGGTGATGGCTATGTTAATTAGCTTGAGGTCGTGTGATGATTAGTTCACAGTGTATACATATATCAAAACATCCAGTCGTACATCTTAAATATATACAATTTCTATTTGTTGATTATACATCAGTCAGCTGTTGCGGGGGGCATTGGGAGGATAGGAAACTTATCTTGTTCATCATTGTCTTCCTTGAACAGTATCAGATACATGTTAACTGATCAATTCAACATGTGTTGAATTGAAGTTAATTGGAAATTCCAGCTGACTAAAGCCAAGATAGGCTGCATAAGGTTGATGAGAACAAGAATGTATTATCAGAGCAGCCCTAAAAGTTTGCATCCCTGTACTCGTAGTGACTATTTGTAGTTAGTCAGTATCCAAACTTAATCACACAGTATTTCTTCTATGTTTATCCCACTGACACATTTTCTTTTTCTGGTCTAGTTTTCATCACCTTAGGCCAGGTCTTTTATATGTCATAACTCTAATGTTGCCAGTGCTTCTTAACTAGCTTCCAGTGGCCAGAATCTCTCCTTAATCATTTCTGCACATAGATATCATATTTACCTTCCTAAATCACTGCGCTGATTATGTCACTAGTGTGCCTAAGGATCTAGAAAGACTCACTATTGCCTTCCAGACACAATCCTACCTCCTTAGCCTTCCCTTTTAAAGCTGCTCCATCTCTAGGCTTCTCTCTCATCACTCTTCTGTCATGAGCTGAGAGTCCAGCTAAATAAGACCTGTTCTGTATGGTCCCAAAGAACCAGGACCAAGTACACAAATGTCTATTGTGCACCTATCATTGGATTTTGTCTCAATATAAGGGAGAACGTTCTAGGAGAACAGCCCAGAGTTTAAATGGCTGCTATAATTACTTAAAAGAGATGTTTCAAAGGAAATTCAATAATTGGATGGGGGATTGGCCCAGGTTATCTATACATTCCTTTCCAATGCCAAAAATATGTTATTCTATTTATAGTTGCTCATATAGAACATGTGTTTTTTCCAGTTCATGTTGCATCCTCTACATGGAAAGCCTTTCTTCCTTTCTTCATCTATTCAATCTCTACCTATATTTCAAGGCTCAGATTAGGAGCCAGCTCCTCAGGACGCCTTTTTTGATTGCTCTAGAGAAGTGACTATGGTGCCCAAAGCATCTATCATTTTGCTTCAAATATTATTTATTTTGTAAATGTCTCACTGTGTCTAACTACTAGATTGTAGGTTCATTGAAGGTCTTATAATTTCTTTCAGTAATCTCTCACCTGGTTCGTAGGGATTAGATCAATAAATATCTGTTGACAGGGTGACAAATAAGCATTACATATTTTCCTATATATTTAGTATTTAATTAAATATAACACGTTAAAACGCTACCTAACAGCAGTCACTGAATGAGCACTATTGACTGTGTGATTTTATTGTCCCATTGCAAGCACCTCCACACTGGTCTTTGTCTTTTTACCTTGTAGGTGATCACTGACTTGACAGGTTATCATCCACTTCCCAGGATTCTCAGCTATCATTTCTGTTGTCAGAAAGGTGGCTGGGAACAGGTTGACCACATCAGTCCGATGCCCTCGGCTGATGAAGGTGTTACCATAAAAATAGATAGAGTGGATGTCTATTTCATTCCCCATCCCAAATAAGTGCCAGGACACTGATTCGCCAATGCACATATCAGGCTCAGGGAAGTTTCCGAAGAGGTATCCATTGAGAGCTGAAAAACAGAAGCACACTAGTGGAAGCGGCTTCCCTGCAGAGGTGAGTAGGACCAGAAACGATGGTAATTCATCCTCTGGCACAATTGGAAAATCAGCATAGATCATTGATTGTAATGTTTTCATGCAGGAAAGCTTGGCTTCCTTTATGAAATGTAGCCCCAGAAAGGAATAAAAGGTATTGGTATTTTGGGGAGACAGACAAGCAGTCAAAAAAGTGACAATTGGCACACAGCTGAAAACAGCCTTGGAGCTGCTATGTGGACACAATGAGATCAGGAGTAAACAGAATGCTGCTCATACTTGCATGGCAGTTTTCCAGGTCCTTCATTTGCATATCCGCCTTCCACGGGACTCTGTAACTAGAAACCCTGTCTTACTTATCTTACAGCTATCAGGACCTAGCAGAAAAGTTGGCACATAGTAGCTACTTGATTTAAGTGACAAAAGCATACAGCAAGATGGAAAGGAAAGGAATTGATTAGAAGGAACTTATGAGACATGTATATATTTTGTTATTTTAAAAGGAGGGAGAAAAATCTTTTTTTTTTTTTTTTTTACTAGGTCTTGCTGGAGAAGAACCGTACTGATTGAGCTTACGCCTTAAGTCTGGGACCTAATACTTTAAATGATCTAAATGGCAGTTAGAAGTTGACTAAGTACAGAAAATAATTTGACTTAGGGCTTCTTAAATCCAAACTGAGTTTAAAAGCTATTGTTACTAAGATAATGACTTAGTTGGCACAATTAGTTCTAAGTCGTTTTAGTAACTTTAAGTAAATTTGTCAATAAATCTTGTGTAGACTGAGCATCTCAATAGACTAGTTTTTTTGTTTGTTTGTTTTTGTTTTTAGGTTAATTTTTTTTCTGTGCTTGTTAGATCTGCTTTGCCGATCGGAAGAAGGATTGTTTGCATACACCGACTTCTGTATACAGGCTGATTTTTTTAAATGCAGTCTATATTTGCTGATGAAATTCATTCATTTTTGTTGGACATTTTTACTCCAAAAGAGTAATAAGAATTATGTGGACAATTAGTAGTTTTCAGCAAGATTTGAGATCACCACTCTCATTTTGTAAAGAACAGGGATAGTAGTTAGCTAACTGGTCATAGCAATGATTTGAATTTAGGTCTTCGTTTATCGCAGCCTTCATTGTTTCCCCCTGCCTCCCTCCCTTTTCTCCTCTCTCTTACTTCTTTTCCTCCTAAAATATTTTTCAAGCACCCACTACACCTAAGGTTGCTGGAAGGAAAAGAGAGAGTGTAAAATTCAATGAAAAGAGTCAGTATACTAACAATCACATCTCAACATGTTTTGGAATCAGACACAATCAAATTAAATTTATTTGCTATGGGACTTCTCTCTCAGGTTCTCTCAGGCAACTGTGGCACTAATTAACACTTTGACCTTAGGCAAGTCATTGATGGTCTCTTGATCTCAGTTTCTTCAACTGAAAAATGGGGGAAGTCAGATGATTTTCGGCTCCTTTCTTCTCTCCTATGAATTTGATTCTGTCTTGGTTAGGATAATTCTGAGATAGACAAGCAGAGGTGGAGGAAATTTGTCAATGAATGGCATGGGGTATTAGTTTATATTGAAGATGTTCTTTATGTTTACTAGAACTCTCTAGGAAAAGAATGGAATGAGACTGCTTAATAACCCCCAAATCCTGAAATTTTGCATTAAGCCACTACTCTGCAAAACAAGAATGGGTGAGTATTCTGTCTCAACTATCAGGATAACTATAGACATTTTTACTACTTTCAATAAATACAGGGTCTAGGTCATGGTGAATGCTCAACAAATTTGTTCATTTAAATAATGTATGGGAAAAAAACAACAAAACAAAAAGAATATCTGAGAAACATAAGTCCACAAGTATGCATTTAAACTCCACACCCACACACAATAGTTTTTGAAATTTAGCAGCTGCTCAGAAAATGGTTACTGAATGAAGCAAGAGGTTGCAAAGCACAGCGTTGTTCATAATAATGATTCATTCTCCTTTCTTCTGTCAATCTAAACCCAACCATCCTCTGTGCTCTCCTCTGATTCTTTCCTGATGATACCATTAATCCTTCCACTTTCTGTACCATAGCTTTGTCATACCTAATTTAGCTCGTATCTCTTGGCTTGTCCCTTTTCAGATTGTTTGAAGTTCTGACATGTAGTGTATTTCATATCACTTTCTAATTATTCTCATCACTAAGTTACAAATCTTGGGAAAATAAGCTTGACATTTCTGTGTTTTTGCATCTACATGGTATCAGATACCCAAAAGGCAGTCAGTGTGTGTTTGGAAACATGGGAGATACTCACCATGCATTTTGTTACTCCTCTGGAAAACAGCATCTTTTTTGTCAACTGAATCCGGGTCAGTGCAGAAATGTTTGATATTTTCATCAAGGTACCAGCTTTGATTCTCATCCACCAGAGTAAACATTATAACGAACTCTTGGTCCACATCAGTCCTTGTCCCTGAATATTTATTCAGGACACCTATCACGCACATTCAAAAGAGAAGAGAAAAAAGTTCAAAATGAACTAAGGCAAGATGAGGTTTGCTTCCTGCCAACAATGTCAGACAAGTGTGAAGTTTGGCAAAGGCCTATATGCATAAAAGTAACCCACAGCATACAAGCAGCAAAGGGCTTTAATGGAAATGACAGAACCATAGAAGCAAAAAGTCATAAAACAGAAATCTTTATGACTGCAGACTTGGAAAGCTGGCTATCCCTAAAGGAAGCAGACCTTATTGACAGGCACACTAAATCAATTAATAGGAAATAAAATAGCAAAGTGATCATATGGGTAAAATAATGAAGCAAAAATGTTCTGGTCACTTGTCTATATTTCTAACTTTCTCATTAGTAGTGTCAATATGATGTGAATAACTATAACTATGGAATGCCCTCTTTGAAAAAAATGCATGTTTCAGAAAGCCATGATGATTCTTAAACAGAAGTCTGAATTATTGCTCCTGTTATAGAGTCAGATTGATCTTCTATGCTAGAAGAATTTCCCTAATCTTACAGAAAGCTTAAAAGAAGAAGCACAATCTGTATGGAGCAAGGGAGGTAAGGAAGAAATTTATATACACTTTTTAACACACCTAGGAGGAGGCTCATGGGGGCAGGGTGGGGAGGGGAGGTTGGAAAAGTCTCTTTACCTTCCTTGCACACCAGCAGTGGGCCAATTAGCCCAGAGCAGATGTCTTTAGGGGCATCGATGTGTGAATGGTACACCCAGGTCAGGCAGTTGGCATCTGCTGGAGCAGGGGCATATTCTTCTCTCACTGGCCAGACGTAAGTATAGTTTTTGCCAGGAGGAACCATATCATCATTCTTGTTTTTTCCAGATGTTCCATCTGGGTACAGGGCTCCTTCCAAGAAAAGATAAAACATACTTAAAATAGAGGTCACATGCTATAGTGGAAATGGCCAGAGCTTTAGAATCAAACATGTATGAATTAAAATTTATTTCTTGTAGGACTGAGGCAAATTACTTAAATTCTCAATGCCTCAATTTTCTATCAGTAAAGCTGGAATGTTAATATGCACTCCCACAGGGATGTGAGAACTAAGTGATACAATGTATATGAGTGTCCTGTACAGAACCAGATGCTTAAAAAACATTCATAAAGACCCCTTCTAATGGGCCTCCTGTACCAATCAAGAAGATTTCAATCCCCTTTACTTAATATCAACTAAGGAAGGAAAGGAAGAAGCAGCAGAAAAAATAATGAATACCCCTTGAGCACTTAGTACAGATTCAGCACCTGTATGAGGTCTCACAAGGGATAGGAAGAAAGTTAAGACATTATTCTTGACTTTAGGGATCTTATAGTTCTGTTGGGGTGACCAGATAGGACAACTGGAGAATAAAGCAGGATGATGTGTTGAATGTAATTTGGGGTCTATGCAAGGTAGAAGGGCTACTACAGAAGGGGTGGGGCAAATGGGCATAGCATTCCCTTTCTCTGTTTTATAAACTAAGAGTGCACAAGGTTTTTCAGTTAAAGAAGGTCCACTGCTAAAAATAATTTGAAAACAACCTGGGTAGAAGGCAGGAGACCAACCTATACAAGTTATAATTATCAGAAGCTTCAATACAGAGGTGGGATTTGAGGGGCTTTGAAGGACTGGGAGGAGTTGAATGGTATGTAGAAGAAGGCTGGAGGGTGAGGGCAGAGAGGGAGACAGGTGCGGAAACACTCCAAATTCATTCTCCATTCTCTCATTCCTTCACTAATACACCAACAAACCTGTATTGGATATCAACCATATGCCAGCAAATGTGCTGATGTTAGGAATACAAATTCAAATAAGACAACAAGAGCCAGTAAGTCCAAGGCAAGCCAAATAAAAACTATAACTAAAAAAATTAACAATACTTTTTTAAACAAATTTTGCCATGAAACATAATTTGATTTTTGAAGAATGATGCCAGTTAAGTCCCTATTACATGCCAAGTGTAATAGGTACTTTGTGTATGTTATCTCACTCATCATAGCAACCCTATATGGTATGTCTTTAATATCTCCTTTTAGATTAAATCAAACACTGCTAGCATGTGGCTGGGCCAGATTTCAATCTAGTTATAGCTAACTTCCCACTACACTGTGATACCTCTCCATTAATTATTGGGAATATAGGGTTTGAACTATTTTTACATACTTATCCATTTTATTTTTTATGCATTTTCTATGTATATATTTATGTTAATCTAAAAAATATGAATTATTTTACAAATTAAATCTCTATACTCTGTAACACTGAAAAGATAAAGTCAGAGAGCAAAACTTACATAAAGAAAGGAGATTAATTTGTTAGATTCCTTCATTATTAAGTATAGCTCTGAATCTCCTCATTATATCTAGGTCATATTGTTATATCTAGGTTTACTATATATTAGGTTAATATAATTCGGTTATATTCTTTGTCTAATGAAAGGAAACTTACCAATTCCTTGAGAGAGGAACTTCTTGCTGGTACTAAATTCTAAGACAATATTTTCAAGAAAATCTCTGTATACAAATTATTGAATTAGGGGGGAAGAGGGAGGGGAGAGATAGACAGAGTAAAAAAAAATTAAATAATTTCTTCAATTTAATTAATTAATTAATTAAAAAAATTATTCAGTAATATGATTAATTACATCTTCAAAGTTTTTAAGAATGGTTTCTAAAACATGCAAAAATATTTTTAAAGTAATTTCTTACGTTGCCTTTCAATATAAGGTGGGACTATAACACTGAAAAATATCTGACAAAACCATTTTTACTCAACGTCAAACTAATGTAGTTTATTGCTTTCTAACTTGATAGTTGATCTAACCTGATAGAGAAATAGAAAAAAATCAAGAGGTGCTACCCATCACCCATTAAATCCAAATGTTCTCCTGTGCTACCTAGCCTGTCAGAAGCATTTGATAGTATTGCCATTTCTCTCCCTCTTTAAAAAAATTCTCCTCCTTTGGTTCCTGTGACATTACATCATCCTCTTCAACATATCATTTTCAGTCTGGTTTTCCAGTTCATTCTCTGTCATTCAAGGACAGAAATCCTCAAGTTATAATGCTGGAACTATGTCCAGAGCTCTCTCCCTGGTTGATAGCACCCATCCCAACAGTGACTTAATCAATCACATGCCAGTGAATCCCAGTTTTATCTTCAGCCTGGACCTGACCTCTGAACTCTACACTGATATTCTACTGTCTACTGTACATCTCTACCTGTAAATCTCAAAGAGATCTCAAAAACCACTGTCCCCAAAGAACATTAGTACTGCCAGACCTGGTCCTCAGGCACTGCCTCTTCTCTCAGTAAAAGACACCACCAGTATTCAGTGCCACAATCTAGAATCAAAGGAAACATTCTTATCTTCCTTCTCTTCCTTTCTCACCATTTCTAAAGCACCACATGTCTTACCCTTGCTTCTTCTCAAATTCATCTGTTTATGTGTATCTCCACCATCATGAATCCCTTTATGTGTATCTCCACCATCACAACCCTAGTCCAAACATTATCTCTCAGTTGGACATATGCAGTAAACTACTAACTGACTTCACTGTGTTTCTTGCCTCTCTAGTCCATTTTCTAAGCCATAGCAAGAGTGATCTTTTCAGATCTCAAACCTAATTATATTGTTCTTTACTTAAAATCATTCTATGGCTTCTCATCACTCTTGGGATGAAGGTCAAATGTGTTGAACATAGATTGCAAGGCCCAGCATGGTATGACTCAGGCAATCCTGAATGCCCTGGACTAGGTCATTTTCTAAAATGCATTCACACAGAAAGAAGGTCAGTAGAGACAGTGATGAAGTTCACAACCATAGAAGTTAGACTGCCTGGAGTCAAGTCCTATCTCCATCACTTGTCAGCTATGTGACTTGGGCACTTTCCTTCTTCTCTATGAGTCTTAGTTTCTTATCTGTAAATGATGATAATTATAATCCCTACCTCACAGAGTTGTTGAGGCTTACATGACACAAGATCTATAAAGCATTTATCACAGTGCCTGGTATATAGTAAGCATTCAATAAACATTGGTTATTATTTATTAATAGCCATTGCCTAAATTTTTAATTATATATATTATGTAGATATAGATATAGATATATGTTGTGTGTAATTGCTTGACTAATGTCTGTCTCTTATGTTAGACTGTAAGCTCCATGAAATCTCAGTTTGTTTTTGCTCAATATTATATACATAAGATCTACCCCAGTGCTTGGTATGTTGGATACTCAATACATATCCGTTAAATATTATAATGAATGAGTGGTATGACTGTATACCATCTTTATCCAGAGCCCTGTGAATAAAATGCATAGATTGGAAGCTTCTGAATTTATATATTGAGAGGCTGCTGGTCACGAATTGGAAAAGGGTGTGTGGGTAGTAGACTTGTCTTAAAGCTTCAACTGAGATCACTCATTTTGCTTTGACTATATGACACAAAATCAATACAAATAGCAATTTTTCTAAAGATTCTTTTATTCACTATTTAATGTACTTTTTTTGCTTATTATTATTGGCAGTCATTGATGGCTGTTATTTAAAGGTGGGGCTAGAGTCTCCAAAAAAACCTTGGTGCCACTGCTCAAGATGAGGAATATCATTTGGGATCCAAAATAAAGTTTTAAGTAAAAAAGTGATTTGAGAGTAAGTGGCTTATTAAGTTGTTCTGAAAGTCACTCCCAAAAAGTCTGACAAAGATTTTGAACAATGGTAAAATTAATAATCTAAGTATTTTAAAACATTCATTTCATTGCATGTATTCTAAGATGTGTCAGCTTTTAGAAATTATGATATACACGTTTTTCCTCATCAGATTTGAGAATATTGAGGATTGGTGGGATTGTGAAAGAAATGGCTAGCTAAATAAACAAATGGTAGCATAGTAAAATGTGCAATTTTTTTAGAGGACAGCTTGCCAATTCCTATCAAAAAAAGAAAGAAATGTACATAAATATAACCAGCAATTTCACTTTTAAGAATTTATCCTAGAAACATACTTGAAAATGTTTTTCACAATACCAGAACTGGAATATTCCTTGTAGAATTGCTGATATCAACCCAAAACAGAAAGCAACCTAAATAATCAAGAATAATAACAACTGGTACATTCATACAATAGAATATTATACAACTGTTAAAAGGTCTCTTTGTATGTACTAGTATGAGAAAGTCTACAAGATGAAGTAAAAAATGAAAAATGGAAAGTATATAATACAATATAATCTATTTTGTATAAAAAGACAAGTATATACATACACATAACTATAGACACACATACACTAATATACATATAGAAAAATTTTTAAGAGAAATTTATAAGAAATTATTAAAGGTGCTTGCCTTTCAAGTGAGAGACAAGAAGGATTTTTACTTTTTATATCTCTTTGTACTCTTAATTTTTCTAAACATGTTCATATACTGCTTTGTATTTAATTTTTTGTTTTGAACTAATTTTAACAGGCTGGAGGGAATCAGATTGTGGGACATTTTCCTCTTATTTATGCTTTTATATATTTTTTAAAAACAGTAAATTTTATTTTTTAAAAAGTCTGAATAATTAAATTTCACATGGATATCAAGAGAGCACTAGATAATTCTATTATTAAATGATATAATGTTTTTAAGAGCTCTAGCACAAGTACTGGCCTACAGTAACTCCTCAGTTAATGTTAGTTCCACCCACCCAATTCTGCTAAGTTTCTTTTTCTACCTCTCCTCTGATGATTATCTTGGAGGCAACAACTATACATTTCCTCATATTTGCAGTGCCAGTATCCAGCATTGTATCAATTTCATAGTAAATACTAAATTGAATTGAGGAGAGACTATAAGACTAGCAAGCTCAAACTATAGCCAAGACAAAAACTGATTAAAAGAGAGTGAGGAGGTCAGCAAATCCTCTCCCCCAAAGTAGCTATAAAGTTGGATGAAACTGATTTTAAAAAAACTATTTCAGTGCTCTGGAAATTGAATAAAGACACCCAGCAATGTTTATGCTTGAAGAACTGCTGAACATTGTTTATTCACATACTTCTGCTCTACACATTCAAAGAGGAGAGGCAAAGGGCCCAGTGAAAAGCAAAAGCCAAGGCAGACAAAAACTGCCCAAACTTTGAATGTGTTTCCTATCTACCTACAGATCCAAAGGCAGAGGACAGAAGACTTACTGATGCTTAAACAAAACCTCTGTCCAATCATTTGCTGACTCCTAAGCTAGGCAGATAGAGAGGTGACTCTCAACAGCCAGGCTTAAAAATGAAAACAAGAAAAAAAGAAAAAAAAAAGAGCAGAACACTATAGGAATGACAGATTTCACAGATTTACCCCAGGCATATTACTAAACAAAAAAGCAAACAAATAACAAAAACAACCTTGGATGAGGGAGAGATCAGAATCCAGAGTTGCTACAATATATTCTCAAAAATGTCCAGTTTTCAACAACAGCAACAAAGTGAGACATGCAAAGGAACAAGAAAGTGTGGCCATATTTAGGTAAAAAATAAAAAGCAGCCACTGGAAACTATCTCTAAGTGTCTTTGGATGTAGAGTCTAGCAGGTAAAGACTTTAAAGCAGATATTGTAAATATGTTCAAATAACTAAGAAAACCTATATTAAATAATAAAAGGAAAGTAGAACAAAATGATTCAACAAATGGAATTTCAATAAGAAGATAGAAATTTTTATTAAAAAGGACCAAGCTGGAGTTTTGGCATCAAAAAGTACATTAAATGAAAAGAAACAATCAAGAGGGGAGCTCAAAAATAGATTCAAAATGGCAGAAGAATCAGTGAATCTGAAGATAGATCAATAGAATTATTTTATCTGAAAAGGAGTGGGGAAAAAAGATTGAAGAAAATAAACAGAATCTCAGAGACATGTGGGGCAAGTCAAGTGTATTGAGATATGTATAATAATAGTCTACCAAAGGAGAGAAGAAAGAAAGGGGAGAAGAAAAAGTATTCGAAGAACTAGTGCCCTAAAATTTCCAAATTTGATGAAAAACATTAGTCTACAAACATAAAAAGCATAATCAACCACAATTAGGATAAATATAAAGAATCTATACATAGACACATTGTGGTCAAACTGTTAGGGGAAAAGTCAAAGAGATAATATCGAAAACAGAAAGAGGAAAAGGACTCATCACATACAGGGGAGCATTGACATTATTAACGGTTGACTTCACATCTGAATATTGGAGATGAGAAGACAGTGGGATAACATACTCAAAGTGCTGAGGGGGAAATGCTAACCATGAACACTATATTCAGCAAAACTACCCCTCAAAAAAAAAGAAGGCAAAATAAAGGTATTCTGGATAAACAAAGACCGAGTGAGTCTGTCGCGAGCAAACCTGTCTTACAAGGAATACTAAAGGAAGTCCTTTGGACTAAAAGAAAATGCCACCAGAGAGTGACTTGAATCTACAGGAAGAAATGAAAAGCACCAGAAGTAGGAAATATGTGAGTTAATACAAAAGATTCTATCAATATATTTCTTCTTCCTTCTCTTCTTTAATAGTCATAAGATAATATGAAGTTCTAAATGTAACATCACTTTGTTGGGTTTATATAAAGGGACGTGTAATGACAAAGTGATAATAGCACAAGAGAGAAGACAAGAAAGCTCTGAAGGAGCAAAGCTATATATTGCCAAAACTAGGTTGGTAAAAATATGGAATATATTGTGATAAGCTAAAATGCATATTACAATCATAGGCCAACCAATAAGAAAATAACTCAAAAATAAATAGTTAAAAAAAATTAACAGAGGAATATAAATAGAACACTGAAAAATATTTGTTTAACCACCAAAGAAGACAGTAAAGGAGGACTAGAGAAACCGAAAAGACAGAAAACATATAGAAAATAATTAGGAAAATGGCAAATGCAAATCAAAGCAATCAATAATTACATTAAATGAGAATGATATAAGTGCCTGATCAATATGTAGAGATTGTTAAACTGGACAAAAAAGTGGCATCCAACTATATGCAGTCTACACCTTATATTCCATGACACAAACAGGCTGAAAGCAAAAGAATGCAAATAGTAACAATATGAGAGCTGAAGTGCTGTCAATAACAAACTAGATTTTAAGATAAGAAATATTACTAGAACAAAGGTAGGTATTTTATAATGAGTCAATGTATCCAGAAGATATAACAAATATGAATGGATTCATATCTAACAAAAGTCTCAAAATACATAAAGCAGAAACTGACATAATTGAAGGAAAAATACATAACTCACCAATAATTCTTGGAGATTTCAATCCCCTACTCTTAATAACTGATAGAATGACTAGACAGAAAATCAGCAAGAATATAGAAAACTTCAACTAAGTCTATCTGATAACATATGAATAGAATAAAGGACAAAAAACACACAATCATTTCAATAAGCGCCAAAAAGCAATTTACAAAATCTTCATCAAATTAAACTTATCAAAGTACTTATCAAATTAAAAAGTCTCAACAAACTAATAATAGACAAGAACTCCTTCAATCTGACAAAGGATATCTAAGAAAAACCCACAATTAACATCATGTTTAATGGGAGGGAGACTGAATGCTTTTTTCCAAAAATCGGGAACAAGACACAAATGTCTGCTTTCACCACTGTTATTAAATATTGTCCTGAAGCCAGTGCAGTAAAGCAAAAGAAAAAAAATTAAAGGTATGTCAATTTGTAAAAAAGAAATAAAACTTTTTTCACAGTGACATGATTCTATATGTAGAAAATTTTAAGGAACCCTCTAACATCTAATCAAGCTTAACAAGATAGTAAGATACATGATAAATATACAAAAATCAGTCATATTTCTATACACTAGCAACAAGCAATCAAAATATGAAATTAAAAAATACTCTATTTAAAACAGCATAAGAAAGAATAAAATACTTTGAAATAAATTTAACAAAAGAAATGTAAATCTTGTACACTACAACCTAAAACATTGAGAGACATTAAAGATCTAAATTCCTCATGTGTATAAGATTGGAAGACATAATATTGTCAAGATGGCAATTCATCTTTAAAATGCAGATTGTAATTTTCCCCCAATTGATACATAAACTCAGTGCAATCTTCATCACAATCCCAGCTTTTTTTTTTTTTTAATTAACAAGCTGATCTGAAATTTATATGGAAATGCCAAGGACCTAGAATCTTAGAATAATAAAAAGGCTTGAGAAGAAGAACAAAGTTGGAGGATTTATAGTATCCAGTTTCAAGACTTACTACAAATCCATAGTGATTAAGACAGCATGGCATTTGTATGAGGACAGCATATAGATAAGTGGGACGGAATTGAGAGCTCTAAAATAAATCCTTGTACTTATAGTCATTGATTTTCAGCTACAGCCTGTGTTTCATTCATTGTTTATGCCCAGAGTCAGTCTCTGGCACCTAATAGTTATTCAGTGGAAGGTTTATGAATGAAAGCAAACCTTTTAAATATACCACACACACACACACACACACACACACACACACACACACTAAGAAGAAATTAACTGAGTGGCTGAAAGCACATGAAGTAAGGACCTGGCCCTTGCTCAGAACCTTTACCAAGAGCCCCTCTGGAAGAACCGGGAAGGTAAGAGCCAAGAACTCATGGTGACCTGCTGAGATTTGCACACAGAAAGAAGAGCTGCTGCTTTACTGATTGCATCAGTACAGGAGCAGAGAGGAGTAGTGGAGAGAGCCTTAGCATGGGAGAGAGGAGGTCTGTGTCTATCATAACTCAGCTGCTAACTACCTATAAGAATTTGGTAAAGGCATTTTTCCTTTCTGGGCCTTGATTTCTTATAAAATGATAATGTAAGGCTAGATCTGAGAGTTATTCAAAAAGTGTTTATAGAGCACTCCCCACATGCCAAGAACTGTGCCAAGCACTGAAGAACGATGCCCAGGAAAACTCAGCATGGTCTTTGTTCCCTGAAGTCTATAGTCTAATGTAGAGACACACACAAATGAGGAAGAGGATGCACACAGAAAAGGTCCCTTTTACTGTACAGGCTTTATATGTGCTATGAAGGAAACCAAAAAACTCCTGAGATGGAAGAGACCTATTTACTATAGGCTATGAGAAGCCTTCTTGGGTATGCACATACAATGGAATACTATTAGGCCTTAAAAGGGGTTGAAATTCTAATACATGCTACAACATGGATGAGCCTTGAAAATACTATGCTAAATGAAATAAATCGGAAACAAAAGAACAAATATAGTATGATTCCACTTTTATGAGTTACCTAGAGTAGGCATATTCACAGAGTAGTAATTATTAGCAAGTTGGGTGGAGAAAGGAATAGGGGATTATTATTTAATGAGTGCAAAGTTTCTGTTTGGGATGATGAAAAGGTTCTAGAAATGAATAGTGGTAATAGTTGCACAACACTGAATGTACTTAATGCCACTAATTGTACTCTTAAAATACTAAAATGGTAAATTTTATGTGTGTTTTACCACAAATTTTTTAAAAAGGACCTGTGATCTTATAAAACTTTGGAATTACTGGCCTAAATGATCTTTCAGGACACCATCAGCAATATTAAGGTATGCTTTCCAGAAATATATGAAGAAGTAAGGACAAAATTAAAGGTTCATAAAGGTCCCTATTTTCTCCATATTTAAAATGACAGGCACAGCTATTATGACACATCTTTACCAGCAGCATAAATAATACTTTTACAAAACTATATTAAAGAAAATAGTTATCATTTAGAGTTACAAAACTCTCTCCAGGTTTACCTGGAACAATTTTATGTGCTCATCTTCAGCTACTCCGAACTACCAAATCTGGAACTGAGAACTTTGCTGCACTTCAGATGGAGGAAAAGGGCTGAGAACAAAGGACAATCTCAACCTCATGTTTATCTTCAGACTTCTCTCCTCCTGCTGCTTAGACAGACAGACCTGGCTGTGGTCTGTCCAATTTGACTGTTGTGGGACATTTGTTAACACCCTCCTTGATGATAAAGCAAGTTGTATCAGAGTGCTGTGCCTAACACAGTCCCCAGAGCCAGGGGTGTAGCAGATATGGCACCATTTGACCCATTCCACCTGGGCGTGAGGAAGAATGCTATGAGGAATGCAAAACACTTTTGACATCTGGGGAATACTTCCATCTCAAAAGTCTAAGGATAGTACTTAAAAGTTAAAAAAAGAAAACATTAGGGAAGACTTGAGAAACTGCACTATTGAAGCTCTTGCAGGGGTGTTTTAGAAAGGAAGCACCAAAGATAGTAGGCTTACTTAGGGAAGGTGAGATCAGCTTACACTGAGACATCCTCCCCATAGCCAAAGCTATTATAGGATCCTTGGAACCTGCTAGTGCATGCTGCTCTAGTGTGCTGCCCAGTCATGAGTGATTGACAAGGAAGAAAGTTAGTGTGCTGCTGGGGGGCATGGTATAGCAGGTGCCAAGGAAGTCCAGCACCCAGTTTTGTATCAACATAAACAAGAGTGAGAAAGAAAGGAGGAAGGAAATAAAGGAAAGAGAAAGAATGAAGAGAAGAGGGAACAGATGGGGATGGGGAGAGAAGACAAAGAAAAGACAAATGAACATGTGTAATTATTGTGCTCTTAGAATCTCTTTCACCGTAACTGAAAGTTAGTTGTCTAACTTATGAAATAGAGACAAGACACCAGTAATACAGGATTAATATTTACCTTCTGAATCTTTGTTGTAGAAAACGCCATGTGGATGCAAAGAGTAAGGTCGAGAAGCAAAATTTTTTAAATGGATGACAATCACATCACCTACTTCAGCCCTCAAGATGGGGCCCAGGAATCCAAGCCAGGGAGGTTTGGGGATCTCCGTGGAATAGGTGTCATCTGTGTAGTGTCTGTAAACAGCCTTTTTGTAAAGACTGCCTATCCTGTTGGGCCCTCTTTCGAGGAATAAGGTGGCAAGTCTAAAAGTAAGAAGAAAAATATTTTTAAATTGAAATTTTAAAAATCTCAATAGCTTACCTTAGCAAGTCATAAAGTGTAATTTCTCATTTAGGGTTCACCATAACCCTGTAACCTCTGTACAGCTGTTAAGGTTATCCTCAATTTACTAACAAGGAAACTGAGGCTAAGAAAGTTAAGTGATAAGCCAAAAGGCACGAATAATATTCACAACCAAACTGAAACAAAACCAAATACTCTAAAGTCACACTGTCCTTTGCCTCTTTTCATTCAACACATTCCCCTCTGCGTTTTTATTTAATAAACAATATGCACTGACTACATTCCTAGCACTTTGCTAGGTGCTGTGGAGGAATATAAAAGAATTCATGATGTAATAATGGAAAAATTTTAAAACTGCATAGAGCAGTATGTGATTAAGTGCCAATTAAATGTTTGATACAGTGGATATAGGCTCAATTTTTCTAGAAATATATTAGTTCAGGGAAGAAAAAGATTTTTGTGTGTCAAAAGGGTCAGAAAACACTTTGTGAAAAACACAGGAATTGAAAAGTCAGATTATATAACAAAATAGAAAAATGAAGACACAAAGCAGGGACAGAACATGAGCAATGAGAAAGAAGTGGTGAGCATAATATTGGGGGAGAGGAGGTTATAGGCTGGGGCCTAGGTCTGGAAGGGGAGAAGGGAGGAGCATGGATGCATGTACTATCTGGGAAAAGACTGACCATGAACTTTAATTCCGGGTTGAAGAATTTAGGATTTTTCTTGGAAGCATTGAGGACTCAAAGAAGTTTTTCTTAAAGTGGGGGTGACATGATAATCAGTATTTAAGAACCATTGTTATGGCAGTTGTGTACAAGTTTTAGAGGAGTTAGGCAAAGAAGAGAGCAAAGATGAGGGACAGGGAGGTTGTCAAGAGACCAGCAGGGGATAGTGTGATAGAAAAAAGTGGATGTGAAGAAGCAGGATTCTAAGACTTGATGTGACAGGATGCCCTTCTGGTGCCCCGGTGTGAAGGGGACACTTCCTCGGGCCTAGGAACCTGAGACAATAGTAGCACTGCTGACACCAATTTGGAGGTGGCCATAATATCTTCCCCTGGGGAAGTGGAACCTGCTTCCGCACTTGGTCTGTGTGCTTAGCACGGGGCTCTGACCCCAGAGGTACTGGTTTCTGCTTGAGCAAAAGTCACCACTCCTGGTGTAGCCATCACAATGTGACTGTGCCCTGTCTGAGGGTGAGAGGCAAGTCCTACTCTCACACACATGCCTCTACATGCACATGCATGCCTTCCCTCTCAGACATTCAACAAAATTTAATTATGTCAAACCCTGTACTCAGTCCTGGGAATACAGAGAAAAGATGTGAAACCTTGAAGGAGCTGTCATTCTAGAAAAGAGAGTCATGAGAACACAGATTATATTCTGGGGCATCTAATCTGGAGTGGAAAACAGATCAGGGGAGGATTCCTAGAAGAAGTGATATCTAAATATGATCTTGAAGATCAAAGAAGAATTATCCTGGCAAAAATATGCAAAGGGCTGATGTAGCAGACATTTTGGAGTTTTGCCAAATCAGTGCCCACACTCCCTTCTTTGATCTGAAAGCATACCTTCCCCATTCTTATATTAAGTGCTGTGGAGGGAGCTCCACTCCCAGCTCCAGAGATGGAACAAGTGACTCAGCCTAACCTATCAGACACTAAGTTCCCTCAGACATTGGTGAAGGGAAGTCTGGACAATTGGTGGAATTCCTCTCCCAACCAAGTGACTCTGGATCACAGTGATCAGCTCAGGGACAGCCACAGAGTGGCTTTGGTTTAATCCAAGGGACTGTAGAGACTTTTGAAGGGTCTCTTTCATGAGCTCTTGGAACCAGGGATGTGAGTCTGGAGCTTCTGGCAATCATATGGCTAACCCAAGGAGAGAGTCTGCCTGGGAACTGTTGTACGTTCCTCTCATCTCCTAAATTTAGCTATTTACTTCTTTCCTCTAATCAACTCCCACTTGCTTCCATTATCATATTCCTTCCCCTCCCTTCTTTCTCATTATTGTACTTTCCATTCTCTTTCATTCACTGCCAATAATTCAATCCTTCATTCAAGAAAGAGTATTAAGCACCTATCAGGTGTCATTTGGCCCTTCTCTTTTCTACTCTTTTTTGCCTCCCCCTCACCTTTTCTGTTTTTTGTTTTGTCTTGTCTTATTTTGTTTTCTCTTTCTCAGTTCTTTCCTGGATTGGAAGCTGAACCCAGCAGCTGGGGAGACAGAACTTTGCTACCTCTAGGATGACTAGCCCTGTGATTCCTGGGCAGCTGGCCTTTCTCTGGCAGGCCTATCCCCGGCTCTTCCATGGGGGACCTGAGCCCATTGCTTCTCCCTTTGTCTCATGAATACTACCCCTGACTGACTCTACATAAAGGGCAGGACAGTGTTGACACACGTAGGTGCCTGGGCAGGCTAGCAACCTGGTACTTTGGGCAGGTAAATAACGTGGGGCTGCTTCAACTGATACTTGTAAAAATACTTATTCAGTTCTTATTTAAAGGAAGGACTGGGTGCCAAGGAGGGAAGAAGGTGGCCTGGTAGTGGCAGTTCTCACCTTCCCCTTGGTGGCAAGGAGTCCACCCCACAGTTCACTGGACCAGTCCTTGGAAAAGAGTTCAGTGAACACTTGTTATTACTTGAGCACATCGCCTGGGGCCTCCTCCTTCCACCTCCCAAACCCCATCTCAAGCAGGTGATTCTTTTTAACCACATTCAATACTCAACGCAGAGAGGTTCTGGAAGTTGTAATTTCTCTACCTTCAATGTCATTTCCAGTTAATTTTATCCCCCCAGTGATACTTCAGTGACCCAGTGATGTTCTAGTGCCCTTTAGAGCTGAGGGCCAGCTGCTCCACCTCTTAATCTGGCTCAGCTGAGGACCCCTGGAAGCTCTCTCACCTCCAAGTCCAAGGCCATTCTTATTAAAAGGGGCTTTATTGCTGCCAAGTTTGACCATGGCCTTTGATCATATTAGGTGGTCTGGGGCAGGCTGGATGCCTCAGCTTGTTAGAGAATGGAAGTAATACGGTTGTAAAGTAATCACTTTTTAATTTGACTTTTAAACCATGCTATGTTCTGTTTAAACGCTTTTTAAATTTTGTTGTGCTATAAGCTTCAGTTTATAAATTACAAAAAGGCAAGGTGGCTGTAAACCCTATGTGTCAGCAGGTCCCTGGGAGAAAGAAAACAGTCTTTGGAAGGCAGGCCCAGCAAACCAAGGCTCATAAGGTTGCTTGTTGGATTTTTGGAAAGATGTTCACTGGATATTTTTTTGTAGCCACAAACTCTACCCTGGACCCAGGGACTGTTGGATATACGACTAACCCCTGAACAACACAAGTTTGAATTGTGAGGGTCCACTTACACGCAGATTGTTTTCAATAAAGCCTGCCCTTTTTGTCCTTGGGTTTCACATCTGCAGATTCAACCACCATGGAGAAAGAACTGTTTTTGCATTCCCAACTGCAAATTCCCAATTGCAAAACAAAAATACTGTTAGACATCTATCCCTCTTAACTTCTCTACTCTGGGCTCCCAGCAAGTGCATGTGCACACACACACACACACACACACACATATATACACATGCAAATGTATGCTGAGCAAGAGCTCCTTATCATGACTTGTCTGATAGAGCCACCCAAACAAGAGGTGATAATATCAGAAGGAGGAGAACTGTTTGCTGACTTCCTACAACACTTATTGCATATCCTGCATATTTTGGCACTGAGTTATATACTAACTTGTTTGGTACATTTCTGGATGCTTGTCAGTCTTATCACCTAAACAGTCAATAGTCACCCCAAGAGGGAATTAAGTTTACTGAAGCATTGGTTCCCAAATGTCCACCCATGTACTAATTGTATGAGAATTATCTGGGACATCTGCCAAAAAATTAAAACCTCAGGCCCCATTTCAGGACAATTGAATCAGACTTTCTGGTGTTCAGGCCATGGCATCTATATTTTTCCTAAGCTCACTTAATGATTCTTATGTCAGA
>CM053510.1:53764070-53786330 GCA_028627145.1 Eidolon dupreanum | reverse complement strand
CGTTAGCATCAATGCCTCAGCTCCACCTCAGATCATCAGGCATTAGATTCTCATAGGAGCAGCGGTCCCTGGTGCCAAAAAGGTTGAGGACCGCTAATCTAGCAGGTTGGTTATTCAATTAATAAGCAGCTGTCTCTTCTATAAGACCTTGTCAGTTTTACTCACTAATGTATTCTTAGAACCTAGCACATAGTAATAGTTAATAAACTTTTGAAGAATGAGTAAATAAATGAACAAATGAAAGACGGAAAGAGTGTGGGTGGATAGAATTCATCTGGACCAAAATAAAAGGCACCACTTCCAGCATCACAGGAGGAGAGCAGAGGAGGATAAGATGGGAATAGGAGGAAGTTCAAAGGTTACTTTATCTGTGAATTGGGGGGTGAGGGGTAATCTCCTGCAAGGGAGAGGTAGCAAGGAAGAGGAGGGAGGATTGAGGAAAGAACTGAAGTTTTGACCCAATTACTGTAGGGAATGGCACTTGTTGCCCACCAGAGACTCAACAGGGGGATTCCTGGGCAGCAGGGTGGCTCTGAGAAGTCAACCACAATGCCAGGGCTGCAAATGCCATCAATCAAGAAGGGAATGGGGGGAATGAAGCCTAATTCATGGAACAGTTATGGGGGTCAGCTTTCACATAGAGCTAGCCATCTCAGATCTACCAGAATTTATCAGATTCCTGCCATGTGCTGGAGCCTGTATTGAGTACAAAGAGACATAGGAGAACCCCTGACCTGGAGGAGCTAGAAAATGCATTAAATATGAGGGAGTCATAAATGCCTAAGTAAAACCACAGGAGATCTCATACTGTGGGTCGACTGTGAATACAAAATATGCCAAGACCAAAGATGTTTTGTCTTCCCTGCCTCCCTTCTTCTTCTTGTAAACCAGAAGTCACCTTTCAGCTCTTTGTCTCTGAGCTCAGAATTCTTTTTCAGCAAGTGTGACCTACAGTAGGCAATCTTGCAACACCACCTGGTGGGTCTTCGAGGTATTAAATATGTAGTTTCCAGAGGAAAGGATTCTAGATTCTAAGAATAGGAGAAAATGCATTCATTCAGCAATATTTATTGCTCAAAATATTGTAACAGGAACCAGGAACACACATAGGGTCCCCCAAGTTTCTTCAAATCTAGTAAGAAGAAATATAATTATTTATTAGGACTTATACTAATTTCTCAATTGAAAGACTACACGAAAGCTAATTTAATGAGAACTAAGATTTGTTGAGTGAATTATGGTTCCTCATAGACGAAAACATGTTATCCACTGATAAACAGAAAATCCAGTATATCCATATAAACACTTTTTCTTCCGAGCCTATTTTCTTTTTCTCTAGCTCCCTAAATTTTAATCTGACCAGACACTACAAAACACTCTACAAAACATTACGGAAACCCACTCTTCAAAGATGCCAACAGGGGAGGCAATTATGATCAGGGGAAAGAGAACCAAATTGAAGACAGCAGTCTTGAACTTGAGCTAAGTAAAGCCAGGTCAACGTGAGCAAGTCATTTTATGTCTCTGAGCCTCTGTTTCCTCACTACTAAATGGAAATTAAAATGCCCACCTTTCAGGATGGTTGTAAGCGTTGAACAAGATAATAAAGTGGGAAACATTTTCAAAGTGCTGATCAAGTTTTGGTTATTACTGCCAGTAGCCCATAAAAGGGTACCTTCCATACAGGAAAAACGCATCACTTTTTCACTGGTGAGCCATTATTGACCCAGGTGGGTAGAAGAGCCCCTCTCCATTGGAAGGGAATGACAGAGCAGAGCCGAGAGACGAAGAGTAAAAGATTGGCCAGGGTCTTCGTAGTCATATGCATAGTACCTTTGCATGAATTAAGAAAAAGCACCTTTCTTCAAATTAAAGGAACTCTTTGCCACTATATCACTGTACAACCTGAACAACCCTCAGTCCTAGGCCCTGAAACAGGAACAGAAATGGCTGTGCCCTCTGCCATGTTCATAGACCCTTCTTTTTATAAACAAGATTGAAATGGGTTCCTATCACTTGCCACTGGAAAAGCACTGACTAATAATACACGGCTTCTCTCTGACCGTTAACTATATTCGCAGGGACTGCTTGTCACCCTGGTCAGGACTAGAAGAAGGAACTGGATTCATTGTGTTTCCATTATCCCAAACAAACTACTCCTTACCCTCCAGATGACTCAGCAGCCTCTAGGCCCTGGCCTGGCATCAGACCACAGGTTGACCCAGGGTGGTGCCATCTCTGTGAACACAGCTTGGCACCTCCCCAATCAACATGTTAGCTCTCTAATCTTTTGGGAGCGCACAGGCTAAGAAGCCATTAGGGCTGGCTGGAGCCTGTGATACTAATGAGGGATGCTCTCAGCACAACTCAGCTCTGCTTTTTGGACATCAGCCCACCAAGAAGAGAGACAGATCTTGCTGGCAAATGCATTTCCCTCCAGTCATGGGCCATTCCTAGGCTGCCTGCTGGGTAGCATAGAAAGGATTTGGCTTCTCCTCCTTGCTTTGTTCTTCTCTCTTCCTTCAACTCTCCTCTCTGTCTTCCCTTCCCTTCCTTGTCCCCTCTTCACTTTCTTCTTTGTCCCCTCCCCTCACCCCCACACACCTCTTACTCTCTTTCTTTATCAATTTTCCTGCTTTCTCATTGTTTGCCTTTCCTCTATCTGGTACCCACCCCCTTTGCTTCACTGTCTATTTCTCTCGTCTCATTCCATCTCTCTGCCGTTCTGCCTTTTTCTGTCTTCTTGTATCTGTCTCCATTTCTGTGTTTTTGTCTTTCTCTCCTCCTTCCTCCTTCTTCATTCCTAAGTCCTCCCCCAATCTTCTGCCATTACAGAGTCAGGAGAGCATGGGTGGTTCAGGGCACAAGGAAAGTCCAGTTCTAATGGAACACAGGACACATGGGGAGAGGGGTAATTATCTATTAGACAAACTTGAAACCAGGTTAATGAAGGGTTTTTCTCCAAAAATAAAACACAGTTAAGGTTGACCACTTCACATCTACGAGACTGGCTAAAAATTGACTTGACCAATTGTTAACAAGGATGTAGAAGCAACTGAACCTTTCATACATTGCTGGTGGAAGTGTAAAATGTTACAAATACTTTGAAAACTGTCCTTTTCTTTTCTCACGGAGTTCAGCATATATCTGCTCTATGACTCCGCAATTCAACTCTGGTATATACCCAAGAGAAGTGAAAATCTATGATCACATAAAGAAAAAAAAACATAAATATCTATAGCAATTTTATTCACAATAGCCAAAATCTGGAAAATACTCAAATGCCCATCAATAAGAAAATGGATAAATAGTCATGGTATATTAATACAATGGAATACTACTCAGCAATTTAAAGGAACACACATGCAAAATACAGATGAATCTCTAAAATGTTATGTTGAATGAAAGAAGCCAAACACAAAAGAATATGAAATTGAAAAATAGACAAATTGCCCCAGTTGACCCTGATCGCCAACTTTGTGAGATGCTGAATAAGGGGGCCATCCTCCATGTCATTAAAACTAATCTACTGTGATAAAAATGAGAACAGTGGTGGTGTGGGACTGACTGGGTGAGAGACAAGGGCAGGAGGGAGACTAACTGGAAAGGGAATGAACTTTCTCAGATGATAGAAATGTGCCATTATTTTGGATGGCAGATACACTGGTGTATACATGTATTAAAATTTATAGAAGGAGACATTAAGAATCTGTGCATTCTATTGTATATAGATTATGTTCATTTTTTAAAAATCACCCATAATCACTGAAAGATACTGCTATATGTCATCCAAATGTGGTGATCAATTTTGCAGGACCAAACACCAGGACATATTGTCTCACAAATTCGTATGTACTTACAGGAACAATTGAATAGCATATTTAAAATTAGGACTGTCCTCAAAAATGAGAATTGTATGAAGACCTACAGCTGTCATTAAGGCAAGGCACTATAAACACATATCATTTGCTTCTCTTGGAAGAGAAGAACAGCTCCTGAGATCTTGAGAAAATAAACACTGATGAGTTTTGTTTCTTTTCCAGAGTGGTTGGTGAGAAGAGTTACCAAATACCTGAGGTATTTGTCAAAGATTGCAGAGGAGGAGCCAACATTCATACTAAGTATGAATCTTCAATTATATCCTTTTAACAAAAACAATGTCTTCAATACTCATTATATAGACTCCCCAAATTTTAGTCCCAATCTACTTTTCTAGTCTTCCTCTCTATGACCCCCTCACTGCCTCAACCAGACTAAAGCCAAGCCTGGGATGTTGTAAGCACTTAATTAATATTTGTTGAAAAAAAGAGTAGAAAGAAAGAAGGAAAGGAGAGAAAGGGATGGGTAGGTGGATGGATGGTAGATGGTGAATGGATGGATGGTGGAAGTTTGGGTGGATAGATAGTGGATGGATGGTGCATGGATAAATGAGTGGATGGATGGATGGATGGTGGATAGATGGAAGGATGGTGAACGGGTGATGGATATATATCATCACTATCCAATGGCTCCACGCAGAGCAGCGAGCCTGAGGCTCCCTTGTCCCCCCTCTTCTCGCTCCTCTCACTCCAGGCTGTCATTTCACTTTCTTTAAAGCCTCGTTTCCAGTGGAACCATTAAATGGTCCCTCTTTGTCCTCAGGCAATAACTAGTACTTTCCCTCCCTCCTGCCACCCAGTATACAGCTGAATCTTGAATCAATACCAGTAAACTGGGTGTGAACGGAAGGAGACTGCTCTTTATCTGCCATTATTTACCTCTAGGTGTGTGCATTCCCGCTGCTTCTCTCTCTCTCTCTCTCTCTCTCTCTCTCTCTCTCTCTCTCTCTCTCTCTCTCTCTCTCTCTCCCCCTCTCTCTCTCTCTCCCTCCCTCTCCCCCCCTGCCCTCCCACCTTCACTCTCTCTCCTTCTCCCTCTCCCTCCCTCCATCTGTCTCTCTCTCTTCCTTTCTCTTTCCCACTCCTAGGGAACTGGCTCAACCAGAGTACAACCAGCTCATCTGCATCTGGCCCTAGGGGACTTGCAGGAGCCAGAGAAGCAGAGAGGAGGCGGGCAGGAGCGGCGGCAGAGACAGCGCACAGCCAGGCCCGCGCCGCCAGGAAGCCCATGCCCGGCCCGTGCCGCCCCGGGCTCGCTCATGAGGCCTCTGCCGAGACGCAAGAGGAAGCACCGCGGCTCCTCGCTGGGACTCCTCGCCCTCTGCCTGGCGGCAGCGCGCTGTCTGCAGAGTAAGCACGGGGCTGGGCGGGGCGCGGGGCCGACGCGGCGCGGGGCACAGGGGGGTCCCGGACGTCGCGCGCCCGGCCGCAGGCCCTCGCCCACCCCGGCGGGCGGGCCGGGCTGGCAGGGAACACGCAGCTTCCCCGGGAGCGGGGCGCCGGCTGCGGCCGGAGGGACCCCCGGGCCACCGCAGGGTGCGCGCCTCGCCCCGGCCGGCCGGGCGTTATCAGAGCCGGAAGCCGCCCGGGAGATAACCGGCTCCCGGTCTCCTCCTTTGCAATGTTTTCCTTTTCTTTTTCCTGGAATAATCAGACTGCAGCCGAGGTTTTTGAGCCCTCGAGGGCGCACGGGCCCCGCCCCCTACCGCGGGGACCCTTCACCCTCCTGAATCTCCAGTGCGTTCTGTAGGTCTCCCCGACCTCTCCGATGAACCCCCAGCAGACTCTCTTGAGGAAAAGGGGTTCTGGAGGTTTGGGTTGGGTGCCGGGACGTGAACGCAGAGGCGGTCCTCTCCACTGCACTGAGCCGAAGGCTTCGGGTGGATGGACACCAGGAGCCCCCTGCTTAACGAATCTGAACGTAATGCCCAGCCTCACAACCTCCCATCGACACAAACGAGATTATAACGCAGTTTTTCTTTTTCGTTTAATCATTGCCTTTATTAGCATTCCAATTTTACAGATAAGTCAGTCGACCGAGGTTTAGAGAGTGACCAGTGCAAGGGCGACTGGAGATGGAGACCTATAGGAGGAGCCTGCAATTGTTAAGCACGTGTGCATTCCACGTCCCTCAGACATTACAAGACTTCTATTATTTAATTCTCTGGGCATCCCTAAGAAATAAGTGCTGCTCTTATCCCTTTTTCACAAGTGAGGAAACTGAGGCACAAAGAGCTTGTTGTTGCTTGCACAAAGTAGCCAGGAGTAGTGCTAGGATTCAAACCTGGGCAGTCTATACCACTCTTGACCTTTATACTTCTCTGGCTAGTGCCCAGCTTTGGAGGCTGTAAATCCCAGAAATCCAGAAAGACTGGCATGGGGCATGTGCCTCTGGCTGCCTGTGAGACAAGAAGTAGCTGCTGTTAGTCCATCAGGTTGGTAGGTGTGCTTGGCATGGCAGTGACCTTTTCCATCATTTTTCAACCCTCCAGCGCATGTTTCCAGCCACCATTCTCAGGCAACATCTGTACAGATGTCCCTGATGTTCAGAGGCCTGCCATTGGCCACAGTATGTAATTCATTTTATTCACTCATTCAGAGCACTCTCTGCCAGTAGGAAACAGGCTACAGTAGGTACTGGGGATACTATGGTTCACAGTCTTGCCTTCAGACAAGCAAACAAGAGTGCCAGCTTGGGGTGGCGAGCCCTGAGAGGCAGGGTGTGATGACATTCTGGAAGCCCTAGAGGCTCAAAACCTAGACTGGGGAAACCAGGGCAAGCCCCCAAAGGGAACCACACCTCCCCAGACCTGACAGTTGCACAGAAGCAGCCAGGGGAATGGAACAGGAGGAACGCAGGGTGTCCCAGACAAAGAGGAAGCACATGCAAAACCTGGAGCACAGGTAAAAGTTTTGCAGTTCTCTATTGACTATCTGACTCATGCACAGGTGTGAGCTCCAGGAAAGCAGGCAGGCACTCTTTCCAAGCTCTGGGTCCCTAGCACCTACCCAGTGCTAGCCAGGGTCTATCCCTTAAAAGACAATAAATGGATGTGCACCTGCCTCAATAAAGCTTGTGCTTCAGAGCCAGCCCATATGGTATAGAGCTCCTTCCGTTCTCTGCCTTTTCAAGCCTCTGTCAAACACTGCCACCCCAAAAGTCTGATATTCATCATTTACACTGAAGTTTATGTTAAAGTATACTCTCACAAACACGAACACATAAACACCCCTCATATGAAGCTGTTTCTCTATAAATGAGACTGTTACCAACTGAATGTTTGTGTCCCCCTGAAATTCATATGTTGAAGCCCTAATATCAATGTGACGATATTTGGAGGTGGGGCCTTTGGGAAGTAATTAGGTTTAGATGAGGTCATGATGGCAGGGGGCCCCCATGATGGGATTAGTGCCCTTGTAAGAAGAGGAAGGCACCAGAATCGCCCCCTCCACCATGTGATATCCTGCAAGAAGGCAGCCATTTGCAAGCCAGGAAGACAGCCCTCACCAAGAACTGAATCTGTTGGCACCTAGATCTTGGACCTCCCAGCCTCCAGAACTGTGAGAAATAAATGTCTGTTCTTTAAGTGATTCCCCTACCCCGCCAAGTCTATTGCATTTTATTATAGCAGCCCAAGCTAAGACTGGGACTTAAAGACTTATCCCCTTAGAAAGCCGATAGGCCTTCTGTAGCAGGACAAGGGAGAGTGCCTTTCTAAAACCCTTCCTCATTTCCTTTCTCAGCTCTCCACATGGTAAGTTAGCCATCAGGGTTATGAGTATCTAGTGCTCTCTCTCATTTAGAAGCAGATGATCTGAGACTAAAGTAGACAAGTTTAGATGATGGCCTGGGGCCTAGTTAGTTTGCTACCTCAGCTTCGGAGAAGCAGCCTGCTCCCCGAACATACACACACCTGTGCATGCACACACACATGAATACAGACATGAGTGCCCTTTAATATCCCCACTTCACCAGGGTGGGGCCAGGGTAGAGGAGCTGGCGTCACTGAGTCACTGACAGCCCAGTGTCCAAGAGAGCAGAGGAACAGAGTGGGAACTCAGTCTGGGTTGAGGAGGGAGTGGAAAGGCTAGGAGCTGCCACAATCAGAATGGAACTGTGGGTTCTGGTAGGGTGGGTGGAAAGTGGAGGGAGAGCCAGGGCAGAAAGAATTCCCTTGAGGCCCCAGGAGAGATGCCCAGATCCATTGCTCCAGGACAAGGCCCCAGGTGGCACAAGTTTACTGAGCACCTAATGTGCTTCAGGCTCTGCCCTAGATGAAACAGAGACAGATGAGGTGTGGTCTCTCACTGCACCAAACTCCCAGATTTATAGACAGCGGCTTTGCATACATATACATGTACCTACCCAAAAAGTGGTGTTTATGTGTGCTTTTAAGTAATGCAATCATGCGGTACTTGTTATTCGGCAACTTAGTTTTTATATCAATTTTTTAAGCTCTGTCCATGTCGATAAGCAGAGATCTTGCTTATTCCTCTCAACCTCTTTTAGGATAACTATGTCATCACAAAAAAATATGCCATTTTTTACTTAGCCAGCCTCATCCTGATGGACATTTAAGTTTTTAGCTTTTAGCCTTCACTGAGGGGAGAGCAGACTCCTAATTCAGGGCGACAAGTGCAATGCTAGTGATGTGCATATCATATGGAGGATGTTGAAGGCTGGGGCCACCTCTAGGCTGACAGGCACCCCCTGTACATATACCTCCTCCTCCAGGGGTAGTGCACAAGAAAATGCCTGGAAGATTAAATCGAAGCTATTGAGGGAGACGTGGCATCAACCAGAAAGTCACCTAAATTTCTTCATCCCTCATCTCCAAGGGCGTCTGAGTAAACTCCCTGCTGGTCTGGGAAAGGGCTGCAAGCAGAAGACCCTCTTTTCTCCATTATCCCCAAGACCTAAGGATACCTAGACATTTCCTCCACTGTAAGACTTAAAAAATATACGTTAATATTTCTAAAGTCAGGATGCATTTTACAAATCAATAGCTTTGTCGGCCTGGACTGAAGTTGAGTCCTTCCCGAGAGGATGTCTGTTGCTTCTGTCAGTCACCGGGAGCCATCCCACCTGGGGAGTAGGAAAGGCTTCATGGAAGTGTGGCTGAGTCTTGAAAGATGAGTAAGTGTATACAGCGGGACAGGGTGGAGAAGAGAATTCTAGGCATACGGCAAGTGCTCAAAAAATAGGTGCACTGTTCCTCTTTGGGCCTGGCAGGGTCAGGACATGCTAAGCAAAAGAAGAGGTGTTGCCTTAGCGTGCACGTACTGGTACCTTAGCTGGTACCCTGCTGACTCTGCACCTCCATTAGGTCCAGCATACTCAGGATCCTGGTCTGCCTACACCTGGGTTTTCCCTGGAAAATGGGCTTAGAGTAGGAAAATATTTACTCATCCAGCAGAAGTGGGAGTAGGAGATGGGGCAGCTGGCAAGTTCAAAGTTGGAAAATGATTTTCTCCCATAACTGGTTTGCTGGGCTTGGAAGGCACCAGTTAGCCCTGTGGGCAAAGGGGAAATGACACACTGGACCGTAAAAGGAGCACAGGACATTCCTTGTTCACATGTGACCCAGGAAGCACATTGGCCTTTCTCTCTGCTGAGGTGCACCCCGGGGGGTGCAGCTCAGGCCTGTGCCAAGCTGAGGCTTCCTGGGGAACCTCAGCTACAGCAGGGAAAGGGCCTGGGGACTGACTGGTCACAGTCCCAGTGCTGGCCGTAAGCCCTGTGCATGAGGTTACCTTCCTTCGCTGAGCACACAGGACAAGAAGAGTGGGCTGGCTTAGTGGTTCTCAGCTCAGGCTGCACATTAGAACCACCTGTGGGGTTTGTAAGACCTACAGATGCCATACCTCACCCCAGACAGTTAAATCGGTATCGTGGAGGGCAGGACCCAGCACTGTTTTGTTTCGCATTTAAGCTCCTCAGGTGATTCTGATGTGTGCCAAGCAGAGAGCTCCTGGATTGGACCATTTCTGGCTCCTCTCCATTAGTCTCATCTTATGAAATCAGCTTGTCAAGAAGTGTGCATATTTCTCCCTCCTTCTGTTCTCAGAACACCCACCATTGTGTGTGGTAGAGTCTCACTTGCATCTTATTTGTGGTTTGATTTTGACAAACCTATAGATACTTTCTCACCAGGCTTAGATTTGCTTGGTTCAATAAATCATTCCTGAGCACCTTCTGTGTGAGGGCCACCAATCCAGGAGCCAGAGATACTCAGCACAGTCCCTGCAATGAGAGAGCACGTGATTCAGAGGGGAGGGCAGATCCTAACCTGGTAATTTGAGGTCAGATGCCCTGGGAGCACTGAGAAAGGCATTTAGCTTAGTTCAGAGCTGCGAGGAGGCTTCCTAAAGAAGAACCTCGAAGGCAGAGTAGGAAGTAGCTATGTGAGCAGGGAGGGAAAAAGTTCTGAGCAGCTGGAAATAGTGAGCTCAAACATAGCATGGCCATCTTCTCTCCCTTTGAGCCAGTAGCGGGGTGATAATTCTTTAGTTAAACCAGGATTTTCAACTCTTGCTGGTTTCTTCGTATTCAATCTGAAAGTCGTCTTAACAGTTAAAGGAATGAAGCTTGGATAGGTCTCGAATCTCAGGCGGAAGGTGTAGAAGATGCAGGGTTTGGATGGGGCTTGTGGCAGAAGCACGATTCACGGAAGGTACCGATAGACTTCTGGTCCCAGTTATGGAAAGGCGTGGAAGCACGGCATTCTCTGATAGAGAAGAAACTGGCTGCCATATATGCAGCCCTTCTGGCCAGTGAGGCCATCATTGGCCCTAATCCTGTAACCGTGCAGTTCACATACCCCATGGAGGGATGGCTGTGGTCTTGGGTGAAGACTCCCCATAGGGAAATTGCACAGACCAAGTGAGGGGTGTACCTGAAGCAGCAGGCACAGTTTTCTGCGAGCCCCTGTCAGGTCAACTGTACTCCCTATTGGGACGAGTGCAGATCCAAGCAGAGCTCCTGGCATAGCCTGCTGAGATGGGAGACATACTGAGTCCCTATGTAGAGGGTCGGGCTCCCATCCCTTAGGATGCCTGGTACACAGACGGCTCGTACCATGGAGCAGGTAGCAAAACGATAGGGGCTATCATTGACTCGGGTTTAAGCACAAGTTGCCATGTCACAATGCCCCTCGTGTGCTGAGCAGCACCCAGAGTGACAACAGGTAAAGAGTACCCCAGGGGTGATGCCCCATGGGGCTAAGCCACTCCAGGAATGGCAAGTGGATTGTGGGCCCAAGGTAGCGCCCTCCAGGCCAGATCCTGCACTGTGACCCTGTAGGAGTGGAGTGTGGGTCCCAGGCCTGGCTAGTCCCAGGTCTGGCTGTGATCCAGGCTTATGGCTAGGAATAGGACCTCAGATCTAGAATGTTATCTTAGTGTAGTAGGGTGCCTGCGCCTAACATATGTAAACATAATTCAGCTTATTGTATCACACATGTGTGGCTGAATGCCACTATTGTACTCTGATATATGTGAAGCCATGTGGTCCCCTGGAGAACGGAAGGAGAGCAGAAGCATGTTCCCCTCAGAAGCATTCTCTGCACAATAGAACAGCGCTCCCCACAATAAAGTTGGTGCCTGCCATTTCATTCTCATACTGGCCCCTTGTACGTTCTTCCAACTGCACGTCTCACCACCAAAACCTTCCCTTCTCTATCAGCTCGGCGCTGACAACTATTTACTCCAGATCGTACAGCTGTTACCGGCAAACCTAAATGCTGAATACAGCCTCAGCGTGTCTGACTCCAGAGTCTAAGAATGCATCTGTTGTACGCACACTGTCTCAATTCTGTTCACCAGAACCTGTCTCCTTTCAATCTCTACCCACTGGTCCTTATTGTGGCGATGGCTGGGTGTCCCAAGTCTTTCCATCTCCAAGATGAGAAGTTCTGCAGCAGAGGCTGGTCCCCGGCCTGGCAGAGTGGTGTTAGCAGTGTTGGAGAAGGAAGGGAGATGCTGGCCTGCAGGGATGCTGGGAGCACCCTAGGTGCCAGCTTTGCCCTAAAGTCTTGCTGAATCATTACTGCTGAGGTTCTAAAAGCATGTCCTAGGACCAACAGGAGTATTACCTAGAAATCTGTTAGAAATGCAAACTTTGAGCCTCATCCCAGACCAGTTGAGAGAGAAACTGAGGCTGAGTCCCAGCGGTTGTGTTTTATTTAACAAGTCCTCCTGGTGGTTCTGATACAGCTAAATGTTAAATATTGTTATAGCATTAGAGGGTAGGGGTGCAAATGGAATTACTTATCTCACCTGTTGCTGGGTTCAAATGGCCCTCTCTGCAGGGCCTCTGAGAAGAGATTGGGCTGAGCTGGTTGGGCACCAAATTAACTAATAGATTTCCACACGGAGCGTGTGATGCTGAGTTGGTGCTCCACAAAATAGTCCCCCTCACTTCTGTTCCCCAAAACTCGTTAAATGGAACGAGACTGGATTCAGTTCTAATGGCCCAGAGTCAGGGATTCTTCTGGATAAGAAATCAGGGAAGGGAGATCCTTTGCCCCTTGGAATTGTTTTTAGCTGTCAAGCTCTCTCACCCACCTTTTCGATTTCTGTTTTATTGACTCATTGATATCCAAGCTGTGATGATCCCTAATTAGAAAAGAGGAAATGGTGGGTCAGACAGGGGAAGGGATTTATGCAATCACCCCGCCAGGGCGTGTGCAGCCAAACAGAACCTGGGTCTTTGGTTTCAGAGTATGTGTGGTGTTGCCCTCCCTGGGCTTCTCCAGACAGCACTTCGCCCTCCTCTGCCACCCTCCACTCCACAGACAGGTGTGCCTTCTTGGCATCTGGGGAGAAAAGTAGAGCTGACCTCTCACAGAGCCTGCCGCATTTCTATTCTACCATCAGAGAAGGAGCTGGGAAGAATACTGGGTGAGTGTGGTGGCCCAGAAACCACAAGGGTGTTTCAAGCTGGAGAGAGAGTGGTCAGCAGTATCCTAGGAGGAGGTCATCTGCTGAGAAAGAGGAGGAATTTGGAGGTCCAAAGAGATTGGAGGGACCTCATCTCAGTAACTGTGGAAAGGAGAAGTATAAATTTACATGAACAACATAGTAAGATTGGCAGTAGGGAGGGTGCTCCTGAATTTGGTGATCTTGAATGTACACTGGAACAGTGAGCTTTGTCCTTTGGAGAGTGTCTGCTGTGGGAATTCTCCTGCAGTGCTGATGCTCAGGTTTGGGCAGAGAAGTAGAGAGTTGTTGATCGAGGGCTAGGGTTTTAGTAGGCAAATTTGATGAACAGACAGAGGCCAGTGGAGTTTAAAGAAGTGGCAGGAGTGTTTAGGATGTGATGGGCATGGAACCCAGGCTAGGCAGAGAAGGAAGTAAGGATGATGGATTGGGAAAAATAGAGTGAATTGGAGCAGAAGGATCAAGGAGGCTAACTGGAGAAGTAAACAAAGGAGAGAAGGTTGTAGTCAGAGCAGGCTGCTTTACTGGGGGCCAAGGTGGAGCAGGAGAATGTGCTTGTAGAATAGGAATGGATTGTCTGTGGGAATGCTGGAACTGAGGGCAGTGTGCTCACATTGTTGAGAAGGAGAGAGTAGAACAACCCCAAAGGAACAGGATTTTTTTTTTTTTTTTTTGCAAGAGGGCATAATAGTGATCATCTAAACTAGGGCTATATATGCAATATAATGCGAGCCACACATGTAAGCCACATGTTTTAATTTCACCTGTTTCTTTTTATTTTAATTTTAAAACATATTTTGTTTAACCCAATAGATTCAAAGTATCATTTCGACATGTAATCAATGTTAAGATTATTGATCTTTTGTTTATCCTAATAGGTCCAAAATATTACCATTTCAATGTGTAATCAATGTAAAGATTATTGAGATATTTTATGTTCTGTTTAACATACTAAGTCTTCAAAATTTGATGCGTGTTTACACTTAGGGCACATATCAATTCGGATTAACCAATTTCAAGGGCTCAATAGCTATCTATTTGTGGCTAGCAGCTACCATTTTGGAAAGCCCAGGTCTAGACTCCTGCTTCTTGTCATATCTGTCTCTCAGATCTTTACTGGCACTGAGCAATGTGCTATTTGAGGAAACAAGTGAAAAACACCTCTATTCTCTAAGTGCCTCATCTTTTTGGAGGCCACTGTGAGGCAGTGAAAAGAGGATTGAGTTCCAGACTCAGCTCTGACTTTCTACTTGGCATGGACTTGGGCACTTATGTTATGCTTCTGAGCCTCAGGTTCCTCACTTGCCCTATGCATCTTTCTTCTGACTGTTTCTAAGTTGGATCCTTTATAATAAACTGGTAATAGTTTGCTTAGTGGTCAAATAAACAACTACCTTGAAGCAAAAAGCATAATTTCTTAACCAAGCTCCTCCTGCTTCACAGGTTGAAATAATCCTTGCTAAGTGCTTTTGTCAGTTGTGTGAATGTGAATTAATAACATTTTCTAATGTAAAAAATCTAGGTTCAGACTCAGTGTTAGCATTCCCTTATTGTTTTAAGTAATTCACAAGTTTCCAAAAATATTCCGACTGTTCAAAAGGGTATAGAGTAAAATGTAAGGCTTTCTCTCACCCCAGACACACAATCTCCTCTCCAAAAGGAACCACAGCTCCTGGTTTGTAGTGTATCCTTCTGGAGGTACATTTATATTGATAAGTGTGTGCATGTGTGTGTGTGTGTATGTGTGTGTGTGTGTGTGTGTGTTTGTGTACTTAAATGGAAACTTGTACACACTGTTCTGCCCTGTGCTTTTTCATTATTTTTGACATCATCTAATACTAATCATATAGATCAACCTCATTGTTTAGTGTCTCTCTAGTATTCCAAAGTATGAACATTGATAATTCAAAGTATAAATATTGATAGTTTATTTAGCTGGCTACGAAATAATAAGAAATATATATGGTCTCTGCTCCAGGTGTTTAACACAGAGCGCCTAAAACCCTAGCAATTTCCTGAGTGATATAGGAGTGATAAGAGCATCTTTTTTTATAATATTTGGTCTAGTCCCTGAATCCTGACACAAAAGCTTTTAAACTCCTTGAAATCACCTGAGTGATGAGTGTCTTTTTGTTTATTAATGGGGAGACTCTTGGAAGATGAGGGTTAATTGGCAGAGGAAGCAATCATGTGATTAGAAGGTTGGGACTTTCAGCCTCACCCCTCTGGCTTCCAGAAAAGAGAGAGGGACTGGGATTGAATTAATCACCAAAAGGATTTCATTCAGTCATCCCTATGGAATGAAACATCCTGCACCCCACCCCAGAATAAAACCAAACTGAAGGAGTTCAGAGAGCTTCTAAGTTGGTAAATGCATCAAGCTGATGGGAGGGTGACATACCCAGAGAGGGCATGGAACCTCCACGCCCCTTCCCACATGCCTTGCCATATGTGTCTCTTCCATTTGGCTGTTGTTCCTTTGCAGTAAACAGGGAATACTAAGTGCTTTCTCGAGTTCTATGAACTGTTCTAGAAGACTCTCAAGCCTGAGGAGGGGTTGTGAGAACCCCTGATGTGTAGCCAGTTGGTCAAAAGTACGGGATGCCAAACCTTGTGATCGGCATCCGAAGTCGGGGTCAGTCTTGTGAGACTAAGCCATTAACCTGTGAGGTCTGTGCCAACTCCACGTAGGTAGTGTCGGAAGTGTTGTAAGACAGTTTTCCTTTACTAGTGAACGCATAGTTTGTCTCTAGTCTTTTACTACTACCATTGACTATTTGCTTCAGTTTTGATACTTACACATATATCTTTGCGTCTACGTGCCCTTATTACTAGTAGAATACGTTCCTAAAAGTGGAATTCTGGGGCTTTAGGTATGTGCTATTTAAAAAATTCTATAGATTTTATCATATTGCCCTCCAAGCAGGTTACACCCATTGACAATCCCCACGATAATGTTTGAGTATAACTCCTGCACACTCCTGACAACATAATGTTATCAAACTTCTTCATCTTTACCTGCCTGATAACAGCCGAGTCATTCAACTTTCCCGGACTGGGTTTCACTGGGCTGTGATAGTTGTGTATGACAGCTGGTATCTAACAGGTATTACCAATAGAAATGCTGGCTATTGCTATTTTAGAGTTATTTTTCTGGTTGGGGTACAAACACAGGAACCTGATGAGGGGAGCAGTCAATCATCCTCTATCTAAACCTGCTTCTGTCCACATTGTTTGGGTTTGGTTGACATCTGGGTGACTTTCCAAGGCCATTAAACAGCAAGATCGTGGGAGAGCTCCTTCAGGGATGAGCTGAGCTTTGGTCTCTGAGTATTCAGACTCTGAGTGCAGGGAATTACCACCTGAGCTAACAGGAGGGACAGGTACCCTGTAAGTTACGTGCAGATGTCAGTCATCAACCCTGTTCATGGCCTCTAAACCCAAAAGGCATTTTTGGGGTTGCTGTGTTGGCCTCCAACATGAAGCTGTGTTTCCAGAATTCTTTGCTTGTTTCTAGAATGGCAGAAGTGATGCAAAGTCATGGCATTTTAGTTGTATGAAACTCTGCCACTTCTACTCCTAGCTATTTGACTCTCGGCAGACTTGGGGCTCGGAAAGGGGTTTTGCCAGCACCCCCCTCAGCCAGATCCATTGCCCCCTCCGCTCAACATAGATCCTCCCTTCCTGATCTCTCCAAATGTGCAGCAGTTTGACAGGCAGGCCATACATTTCTTCATTCATTTATTCATTCATTCATACAATTAGTAAATATTTGGTCCTGTTTAAAATGTCCACACTTAGAAAATGTCTCTGGGTTCAAAGGGTCCATAATGTTTACTTCTTTGTTTGGTTTATAGGATTCATAGTAAAAAACACTATCATACTTTATTGCTCCAATAATTGTGTTATAGCCATATTGCCAATAATAACCCTTCTTGCCTCGATTACCTAGCTGATAATGGCATGTGGAGTTAGGTAGATGGGTCAGCATTCACATTTTACAGAAGAGCAGGATTTATAATAACCAAATGTCTCCATGGATGTTTTGGTACAGGACCAAATATCAGGGACCTTTGGGTGTGGACCAAATGTCCCTGTGGACGTTTTATACAGGAACAAATGTCCTACGAGGATTCGTATGGGTATATTGTGAGCATCTACAAGGTGCCAGGTCCTATGCTGGACACTAGGGTTTCTGAGATGAATGGGAAACAACTTCTCCCAGCAGAGGTCTCACAGTCTGCTGTGTTATGTGCACTTCCTGCTGCTCCCTATTTTCTCCCCAGTTCAGGCCCAAGTAAGGCCATACCTAGCCGTTCCCAACTATTTGGGCTCCAGCGAAGGGTTCTCCTGAAGGTGCATAGGACAACCACATCTGGTGGGCCCAGGGCCGTGCAGGTGATTTGTGTAAATGATAAGATAACACATTTTGCTGCTAGATTGCCCTCTGGGAGCCCAGATCCGATCCTGCCATACCTCTATTTCAACATCGTCCTGGATCCTCCCTGCCTGAGGGATAACTCCTCCAGGTAATCCCCAGACTTCACAGATTCCTCATGCTACAACCAACCTGCACTTCTTGCTTGCCAAGTTCCAAACCTGAGGATTCCCCATGCCTACCTGGGTGTGGTCACTGTTCTCTCAGCTAGATCATGCTTCCTCCCTCTCCCAAGCTTTTAAAATCTTATTCTTCCCGCCTCAGCTTAAATGAGTGTCTCCTCGCTTCTCCAACTCCTGCAAACCTGAATTTGGTCCTCTGTCACCAGGCCAGCACCCAGGAGCCAGTACCCTACTGTGGAGTACTGCCTGGGTTCAGTGGCTAATGGGAGATCCCTACTAAAGTGGGGGTGCAGTAGGAGTGCTGACCCATGAGAGATGTGTTCGGGAGCCAGCTGGGTAAGGAAGAAAATGCTTTCCTCCCTCAGCTTACCCAGAGCTGGCTGCCCAGCACCCACCCCTGCTAAGCCCCTTGGGCACCTCATTTACCTTGGCATTATATAACTTGGTGTTTACTCTTTGCTCTTCAATATTTCTTTGAGTCTCAGGTAGGGTGACCAACGGTCTTGATTTTCCCGTGACTGTCCTGAATTTAGCACTGAAACTCCCAAATCCTGGGAAAACTCTTGGTCCCAGGCAAACCAGGAGGGTTAGTCACCCCGAGGCCCACTGAGAAGGGTGAGTGGTGGAGACTACAGCTCCTGGACTGGCGCTAAGTGCTGTGCCCTGCTGGGCCTTACACCTGTATGTTCTCACAGCCTTCCTTCAGGAGGTTTTCCAGCGTCATTCTACAGCAGAGGACACTAAGGCTCTCAGAAGTGAAGGTACTTTCTCCAGGTCTCACAGGTAGGAGGCCCCAGGGTCAAACCTATGTGGACACACCTGCCCACATCAGGTGTCTCCACCACATCTCATTGCCACCAGGAATAATCCTTTCATTCAGGTAGTCATCAGTCCAGTAGTCATAATATCTGCTTTCTTGTTATCTTTGCAAACAGTTCTTTGGGGCACAATGTTGCTTTAGGCCCTCCAAACGTTATTTTGCCTTGTTTTAATATTCCAAAGATTTGGAGCATGAGACCTTCAAAGGCAGTTTCTCTGGCATGGCAGCTCCGGCTCCATTTTAAAGTGGCTCCGTTTCTGTTATTTTTTTTCCATTAGCATCTCAGGAACTTGGGCTTGTTATATTTGTTTTCCAGTTTTGCTATTTCTTGGGCCAGAGTAACTGAAAGGCTTAACTGAAGGTCCCTAAGGCTATTAAAAGGGCTGGTAGTCTCCCTTGATCAACATGGTTAACATAAGATGTATATGAAATACACAGAAGTGATGATATAGACTTGTCATTACTAAACATGGTTCTCCGGATCCTACAGTAATCACTCTTCCAACTGCTCATATTCAAAGTCAGATCAAAAAATATAGATGGATAAATGATAGCTAGTCAGTCACCAAGTAGAGTGGGAAAAACACAGTTTTTATATCAGACAGGATTGCATTCAGATCTCACCTTTGCCATTTCCTAGCTATGTGGGCATATAGCTGATTCACGTAAAAAAATAAGAGATAAGGATTGTAAAGTACATAACACGTATATAACTTGACTAAATTATAGTTCTTATATGTCTGTTAGCTTTTAGATGTGCCTAAGTTTTTCAAACCACCCAAGCGGTAATAGTTCTATCAGGAATGGCTCCTTGCTTCTATATATATTTGGTTATTCACTTATTCATTCACTCAACAAACATTTATTGACCAATCACTATGTCAGGCATGATCCTGGGTACAGGGGACACAGAGATGAAGAAAACACAAAATTCCTGCATTCCACCGCAGGATGACCCAGAATTTGATCTCTATTTTCTTCCTGAGAAAAAGAGAGAAAGCAAATGCAGCAAAATGTTAGTAATTGGTGAATCTAGGAGAAGTTATATAGATATTTAAACTTGTTTTTCAACCTTTCTGTGAGTTTAACTTTTTTTTAAAATCCAGAGTTGGGGAGAAAATACGTATGTTACTTGGCAGCTATAAATCTTGAAAGCCATCATTACTTCCCAACTTTTCAGCATGGAGTTTATCTCATGATCTCCAGTCCCCTCGCCATGTCTTAGGAGAACAGCACAAATGGGAAATGCTGGGAATAGGAGAGGACAATGAGAAAAGCCTGGGAAAATAACAGGTGTGGTTACCTGGAGCCACACAGCAAGGACCCTGGGGTGACTGGGCACCCAAAGAGTGAGAGAGCTAACCAAGATATGGAGGTGGAAACCGAAGGATGGGCTTCAAGCCTGAAACCTGCCCTGTTCACTCTCTGGTCTCCAGCCAGCCCTGACCATTCCTTTCAGTGTGGGGGCATCTGTCACATTCTATGCTATCCGCTGCCAACTGACCTTTGATTTGAGCATAGAGGTTAAGTATGTGAGCTTTAGAATTGGCAGGCCTTGTGTGTATCTCAGCCTCACAGAGTGAATTTAGACAAGCTAGTTAGTCCCATGGAGGCTGAGGTTTCTTATATGTAAATCTCAATAGAATCACAATGGGTTGTGTGAGGCTAACGAGGTGATGTGTGTAAAGCGATCAGCACGGGGCCTATGCCTGGTACCTATGTGTATGACAACATATGTGTAGCCTTAGCCAGTGGCACTACTCCTCATCTACTCATTTCATGTAGAAATCTCTGCTTGATGTCTCCTTGCCTCACCCACTCCCACATCTGGTTCATCAGTATGTTCTGTCCTTCTTCCAAATTCATATCCTAAATCAGACTGCTTTTCACTCTCCAAGGTTACATCTCCATCTTTTAACCAGTCTGCTGCAGCAGCCACCTGACTGCCCTTCCTGCTTCCACTCTGGTCCCCGCATCCCTGGAACGATCTCCACAGCAGACATTCTCAAGCTCAGTGGAGAATGTCACTCTCCTGTTTGATTCTCCTATGAGGTCACATCACCCTTGAGGAAAAACCCACCTCTGACCCTCACGTCACAACCCGGGTCCTTCCCAGCTCTCCAACCTTGTCTCCTAAATTCCGCACACAGATAACTGCATTCTGGCATACTGGCCTTCTTTCTGTCCCTCAAACACCAGTGCTCACAGTGTTTATAGTTATTCCTTCTTCCTGAAATGCTCTTCCCACATGTCTTCACCTGGCTGTCTCCTCTCCTTCCCTGTCCTTTAGGCCCCAGTCAAACGTCATTTCCTCAGCGAGGTGCTCCCTGACCATCCTATCTAGTGGTGTGTACCACCGCCACCCCTGCCGTCACTAGTGCCCTGTTTTATTACCCTTAAAGTACTTGTCATTATTCAAGATGATCTTGCTGTCTGTCTTACAGAATGGAAGCTCCAGGGAACAGGAAACAGTAACTTTGTCTTGTTCACTGTCTTAGCTCCGGCTGCCATAACAAAACACCACAGGCTTGGGGTGCTTAAGCAACGGAAATTTATTTTCTCGCAGTTCTGGAGACTCGAAAGTCCAAGATCAAGGTGCTGGCTGGGTCAGTTTGTGGTGGGAACTCCCTTCCCGGCTTACAGGCAGCCGCCTCCTTGCTGAGTTTTCACATGGCCTTTCCTCCATCTGGGTCCATGGAAAGAGAGAACATGAGCTCTCTGGTGTTTCCTCTATAAAGACCTTAATCCTATTGGATCGGGGCCCTACCCTTGGGACCTCATTTAACCTTCGTTACTTCCTTCGAAGCCCCAACTCCCAATACAACCACCCTGGTGGTTAGTGCTTCAACATAGGAATTGGGGTGGGGTAGAGGGCGGGTATAACAATTCTGTCCATAACATTCATCCTTGTAGCATCAGCACCAGAACCTAGAAGAGAGCCTGTCATATAATAATCAATGAATTATAGAAGTTTATGTCACTATATTAAGTCCGTATAAGTTGCCCCACATCTAGCACTCCACCCTGCAGGTCGGAGCATGTCAGTGTACGTTCCGCAGTCCACCATCAATGCCACAGTCGGAGAAGACATCCTGCTCTCGGTGGACTACTCCTGCCATGGCGTCCCCACCATCGAATGGAAGTATACATCCAACTGGGGAGTGCAGAAGATTGTGGAGTGGAAGCCAGGGACTCAGGCCAATGTGTCCCAAAGCCACAAGGACAGAGTCTGCACCTTTGACAATGGCTCCATCCAGCTCTTCAGTGTGGGTGTGAGGGATTCGGGCTACTACGTCATCACGGTGACAGAGCACCTGGGGAGCAGCCAGTTTGGCACCATTGTGCTGCATGTGTCGGGTAAGACAACCCCAGGGGCCCAGTGCCCCACTGACTGCAAGTGTGTGGGAGGCCAACTTCATAATATTGACGGACTTATCTTCCCCTTCCCGCACCGCACAGAGATCCTCTATGAAGACCTCCACTTTGTTGCTGTCTTCTTGGCTTTTCTTGCTGCTGTGGCTGCAGTGTTAATTAGCCTCATGTGGGTTTGTAATAAGTGTGCCTATAAATTCCAGAGGAAGAGAAGACACAAGCTCAAAGGTAATTTTCTGGGCCCCGTGATAATCAATTCATGTTTTCATGGCCCGAGGTGGATCATGTTATCTTGTCACTGAAAAACCACCTTGTGGCTGATTTGCAACTCACTGACTTATCGTTTGCTTTGCAGAGAGCACAACTGAGGAGATTGAGTTGCAAGATGTTGAGTGTTAGCCAAGGCTGAGCCCAATTACATTCCTACCTCAAGAGAAAAATATTATTTTCCAATGAAAGGAGCAAACACACCAATCTATTTTAAGAGCCTCCGGTTGTCCTGCTACAGCCACCCATTCCTGATGGGACTGCCACATTAACAAAGTTGGCTGTGTGGACTTGAGGACTCTGGATCGGACAAAGTCGGTTCTGTATCTACATGAAGTTCAAGGAGAAGACTGCTTGAGGCTTTGAGCCAGAGCTTGGCTTGGCTGCAGTGTCAGAGCCATGCTAACCCACAAGCAACGGTGC
>CM053510.1:53740097-53763570 GCA_028627145.1 Eidolon dupreanum | reverse complement strand
TGATCTGCAAACACCTCAAGTCAAAGTTTCTGGAAAAAAAATCTCGATACTGTTCTAGAAAAAATTATAGTAGGCAAGGGCTCAGTGCAGACATAAGGAGCTCCATTTTATAAACAAAGTTTCGACCTTCCATTTTACTCCACTGAACTTCCTTGAATGGTCCACGAAGATGATTCCACTTGCTATCTTGTAAAACATCACTTTTTGGAAGGTCTTTACACTGGTTACGAGGAAACTGAACCATAATCTTGCTGCCACTTTCAGGGCCATTACGAACTGTAGAGCAGAACCAAAATATCAATACTTATTTTCCAAACTAGAAAACAAGAACAGACCCTGTAACTTCATTTTCCCAAATTACAGAAAAAAAAAAAAAAAAAAAGCCTTATCTGTCTACAAACTTTGAAGTTCTGTTTAAAAGTGCTTCTCAGTTTCAATATGCTAGAAACTAATTTACTAATTTATAGTAGGCGGGTATAAATATGCATGAATTACTTGTACTATAAAAATACGGAAAGATGAATTTTGGCTTAGGAAAGTCAAATGTCCTATGTATTTTCAGGAAATCAAAAATTCATTTTTTCTAAAACTTCATTTAATAATCCAATCATTCAATAAGTTAATATACACTCAACGTACACGAAACTCAAAACGTTCTGAGTCAGGACAGGGAGGGTACAGGAAAGACTTCTGAATTAAGAACTTCAGATTTTAATGAGGCTTTAACTAGTACTCAGGGAAGAATGGTATTTTGAAATTCCTAACAGTAAAGATCTAGCAATACCAAGCTTGCAGATTCACAAGCCATTATCCTGTGGGAAAATTTCTAATTACCCACTCTTTCGAATACTTAGAGCAGGTACTAGAAAAGATCACTCTAAAAACCATCTTTAGGATCAGGTACCATTCTTCCCATATTTGCAGCAGTACATTTTTTAAAAAGCTTTTATCCATTAAAGTTTTCAAGCTGCAGGAGTAACAGTGCTTATGGCAGTGTTCAGATGCTCTCCTAAGAAAATGTACTGCCAAGCAAAACATTTTTTAGAACCACTAGAAAGAGGAGTAATCTGTTGCTCTGAATGACAGCTACGATCAGATAAATACGCAGTACAACCACTCCATGAACTCGCTTACTGCAGAGATAAATTACTCTTAAGTATATGTAACTATTAAAACTAATGTTAAAGCCAAGGAAGCAAAGGTACCTGAAATAGCATAGTCACCACTTGGAGAGGCCACTGTTATAGCAGAGGCATTGCCGATGCTCTCTATGGGACCAAGTCCCACGTGATTACTGAAGCTCAGTACCTGCCAGCCCATAACCTTCGCCAGCTGCTGAACTGCATGCACCTGATGCTGTGACATCTGCAAACGAAAAAAACCTTTACTGACAATCAGCATAGATATTTATTTTGCAGCGACCTGACATTGTGATAGTAATCTTTTGGTGGGTTTTTACTGCCTAATGCAGGAACCCTATCTTATATATAAGGAATCCTCCTCTGTGTGACTATTGGAGGGGGAGAGCAGGACCCCAATTTCCACTTGCAGAAGTTAAAATAGTCTGATACTTGCCTTCCCTGTCTACTGGCAGCTTGAGCACAGGCACGTGACTTAAACTTGGCCAACCGGAGAGTCCCGCCTGGATCACTAAATGTGGTGCAACATTCAGAGTAGCGGGGCATGCTGAGTATCTTCCATTTACCCCTTCAAATCTGCCCTCCACCCTGCTCTGCCCTGGGAGCCTGACCCAGGTTACGTTATAGCTTTCTATGTTCCCTGGGTACAGGTTGGGTTGAGATAATGGGAACCACCCAAGTAATGGGAGCCGGCAGAAGGGCAAGGAAGAGCGTGCGGTCGGGGTATTTATTCTGCTGGTATCTTCGCTATGAGGTTGCCTAGGCTGGTTGTATCCAGTGAAAAAACGCTGCTGGTCTTCTCAAGGTTGTCTGTTCTGTATGACTTTCCCCTTTTGGATTCCTATGGGCTGTTCCTCCTCTATCCTTTGGCTTAAAATTGGCAAATACTAAAGCCCTGTGGCCTGCTTCCATGGTTACTATTAGCAGCAAGTTAGCACACTTTCCCTGATGGTTCTACACCCACACTTCTGTAAACAGACACTCCTAACTTTGTCACCTGTGTCCTGTTAAGACCCTGACTGATACATAGGGCAGGGGCAATTTAGAGTATATTCTGCCACCAGCCGTGAAGGCAGTAGCATCTAGATAACAACAGTGGCATTCTCTGGCTGTGGTTCTCACCCACCCAGCTTCCTCTGGTCCCTATCCATTTGCAAGCCTTGTTCTGTAAACTTCCCACTGATTCTGGGAGCTACCCAGTAGCCTTCCAATACATTTCTGTGCATGTGTGCTTAAGTTGGCCAGTCATTCGAGATGTAATCAACCAAAAGCTGACATACTTCATAAATGCATTTTATTTACTTGGCACCAGAGAAGCGAGTCAGTGTAAAAGATTGTTGCTTCTAGGATGGAGAATGTCAATATTTAAGTTTTTTGTAAAAACACAGTATCTTTCATTATTAGCATCTCAAAACCTACCCTTTCTCCCACAAGTCAGTTATCTCACTGGATCATCACAACTCCATGAAGAAAGTAGGAAAAATACTGTTGTTACTTTATAGTTAGGGAAAGAAAAATCCAGAAATTTGTCCAGTGTCACAAAGTAAGTTTGTAGTGGAGCTGGGGCTGGACCCCAGTACTTTCCACACTGCCCCTTAATATGAGGAACTCTCTCAATGTGCTTAAGATTAAAATATTCCATTTATTATTACGGATAACGGTCAATACAGTTTTGTACCTAATCTCCCTTTCTCTGGTTTTCTTGAGTTAATACATCTCCACTACCACGTGGTCCTGGAGTCGTTGTAAACCTTGGCAAACATGAGAAATAAAAAGTCTGCTAGTCTCACAAATGGTCCTTTATCTTAAACAAAAACTAAGTGGAAACAAATCTAGGACAGTTTACCAACACTTTCAGCTAGCTAACAGGTTGTAAAATTGCACTAGGAATTAAATAAGATAGCAGGGAAAAATGGTTTTCTTTTTATAATTCACTGTAATTTGTATGAGAGGAAGGGGCTCCAGACTTGTAGTCTGCAACTATTACCTGAGACAGGAGGAAATCCTGTAGCTCCTGCTCCTGATGAGACAGCATAATTACTCTTCCATCTCTGTGTACAACTCGGATCTGCTCAACTCCAATATTCAACTGCAACTGAATGGACCTTTATAGACACATATACTAAAATTCAGAGATGTTCCCAATTACCTAATACAAAGCCATAAACATTAAACCTTATCATCAAAGGAAAAATAACAGACAATTTTGATAACCTACACCAACACCCACGGGGTGAAGGGTTTTCTTAGGTTCAACTAAACCATCAGATTCATGCCAGACTACCATAGGTCACAATGAGCACCAGTCCACTCAGAAGGATGGAAGAGAGGAATCACAGCTTGCCAGCTAGCCATCATCAGCTGCTCTTCCTTTATGGTAGTCCTTGCAGCAGGACATCTTGTTGCTGAGATGAGATCTACACTTGGGTATGTGAGAGACCTGTCCTGACTGAGATACCTCATTCGCCACAGAATGAGGGGCTGCGTGCTCTGATAACAACTCCACAAGCATGATTTCCAGTGTCCCCACAAGAGGCACTGCCCAGTTTTAGAAGTCACCCCATCCATGCAAATTCAAAGGCATCTTCATCAGAAGTATTTATAATTCCTCCCAGTCCAGGTCCATTTTACTAATTTGGGATCATTTCTGCCAATACCAAAGTTGCCTAGTAATACAGACAGCATCTTTCCTTACCAAGTCACTAGGGGGTTAGAGCTAGAGAACTAACCAAAGGTCACATTCTCATACAGAAAGGCAAAAGGTTTAGTTAACTCTTCACGTTCTCTTGAAGTAATCAGCAAACAAGTCAGATTATGAACACATTATTAACTTGGCTTAGGTGAATCAACGAAACTCATAAAGTAACCAGTGAATAACGTGAATAATAAGATCACACTTTCCCAAACCAATGCACAAACTTTTAGCATGTGAAATGTATAAGAAACACTAGATTCCCCAGGTCAAATGAGCTAGATGAACAAATGTAGAAAAAAGAGCATTATATCTTTTCACATTTGACAGGACTTCTTTTTCTAACTTTATTTTACAGTAAATATTCAGGTATAAAACATTTTGGCAATTGTCTACATAAAACTGTAATTTTGATTAATTAAAGTTTATTTCTTTCAAAGAAAAACACAAAATTCAGAAGGCTTAAAGAAAAAGACTTGTAAATCTAACCAAATTCTTTAAATTCTTTTTTTAAACAAGGGTACGAGGGAAGAGAAATTCTTATCATTATTGGTAGGAGCCTACTTGCGGCAACCGCTTTGAAAAGCAATTAGGTAACATTAATCAAAATTGTAAATGCCCTCATCTTTTGACCCAGCAATTACACTTGCAGACTTTTCCTAGACATACATGCACATGTATAAGTTATTTTGCTGGCATAAAACTAAAATACTCATCAATAGAAGGCTAATTAAAAGTTTGGTACATACAATGGAACACAATAAAGCCGTGAAAAAGATGGAAGTCGATCTGTATGTGCGGATAAGGAATGCTTATTCATCCAACATAATACTAATGAGTTAAAAAAAAGGCACACTAATTGGGAATGACTGCTAATAGCTATAGGGTTTCTTTCCGGGGTGACAGAAATGTTCTGGAATTAGATAGTGATGGCAGATACAGAACACGGGGAATACACTAAAAACCACTGAATTGTGAATTTTATGTTATGTGAATTATCGCTCCATTTTTTAAAAGCATTTAATACTGTGTAAAACAGGCAGGGTGCAGTTAGGCTGTATATGCTTGTAAATTCATAGACTTTCCTAGAGGATGTATAAGCACTGCTTTAAATACTTGCTTCTGGGGAGTTCTAAGAAAGAGAATTACTTTCAATTTTAAATGGCATAAGATGGCCCCAGCTATAAACGATGAGAAAAAGGGCATTCTACTACTTCCTTCGACTTCCTCTCCACTCTCCTGATTCTGTCAAGGCTGCAATATCACTAACCTTTTTTACAGATGGTTAGTATGTTTACTTTGGGTCCTGTAACCATTACCCCAAGTTGTTTGGTCTTATTTCTAGAGTTAAACAATTCAATGCTGATAATTTTTTCTTTTCCTCTCCTTGTGTTCACTCTCTTAACTTTTTATTATGGAAAATTTTAAACACAAATAAAAGTATAATTTAATGAAAATCAATGGCTCCATCACCCAGCATTAATAGTCAAAAATGCACACCAAACTCGTTTCATCTATATTTAACACCTACTCTCCCACACCACCCCAATTATTTAACTCATTATATTTTTAGGTTTAGAAGAAAACCATGACCCAGTTTCACTCCACCATCTTTTCCTAGAAGTTTCAAGACTGATTTCCTTTTCATTGCGTACTCTTATCTTCTATGTTTATCTTTTAAATCATGCTCATCTATGTTTCATTTTTTAAAAATAGTGAATTAAAAAACTTCACGCTAAAAAAGAGCATTATAAATATATTACACTCCTCTACTCCTGAAGGTGGTGGATTTGTTTCATGGTGTGCTTTGCTCACTGGGGAGACACTGTGTCTATTTAGGTCTAAGGAGGTTTGGTAGCTTTCTGCTCAATGTTGAGGTTCATTTTTACCACAGCTCAAAAATGTGACATTTACCTCATGGAGACTATTTTGGACATTCTTACCTCTCATTCTTACAAACACTCTATGGCTGATACAATTTACTGGAATGTTATGCCACCCTCGCATATAGAAACCCAAAATCTTGATATGATCATGCAGCAAATATCAATACATAAAAAGCAACTTAACATATTAACTTATTTTTGACACTTACTTGCATATTTGTTCATAACCTTGTGATGTGATTAAGACTTTCACACTAGATTCATAAACATCATTAATATTTGACCAATGAGCCTGTATCTGAGGATCCTCAATGCGACTTGCTAAGCTGTCAATGGTTGCAGCAGTTCTTTTAAAGAAAAGATGATAGAATTTGTTAAGTTGCCATGTAAGATAATAACATTATAAATCACATCAATTTTATGGAGATATGAAAACAAGATGACCATTTTCTGAAAATACCACCAACTGAAAAGCAAAGATTTTAAAGCAAGGTCGGCTGTAGTTAGGAGACCCTTTTCCACAGTGCTCTGTGGTGCTGGTTCTCAGGTTCAAGTTACGGCACACTCTCATGCACAGGCCATTTCCTTTTAACTCCACCTGCTTTCTCCCACTCAGGGAAACTTATCAGAACACAGTGAGAAGGCTACTTCTAGGATAACCGTGGCTCTAAAAAATCATTTGTAAGTAACAATACTTGGTCCCTGGTAACAAATGACTTGAGACACACCCATACCTGAGAGCCATTATTGCAATGGAATTACAATTATTTTCAAGAGAAGCTAGAGACTTTTTGCACAGTTAAAACCTTATACTCCAAGAAAGATAAATATGGTAAGTATAAGTGAGAACTAAGATTCATCAAGTGCTAACTACGTACCAAACACTGTAATAAATGCTTTCATGAATTATATAATTTAACCTTACTAACAAGCCTGTAAAGTAGGTAATTTTAGCTCCATTCTTCAGAAGAGAAAAAAGCAGTGTAGCAATGTTAAGTCATTTGCTCGAGGTTACAGAGCTGTGATCCACCATACAAAACCTAGGGATCTAACTCCAGAGCCAGTAATCTTTCTTTTGTATCTTACACACTCATCAGTAGCTACTGCCTAGAATCAAAGCATAAATCATGTAAGTTAGCCAAACTACTGGAGGTCTTCAGTTTGTTCTAATGATCTGATTCTAGCTCTTGACTGGAAAGGGAAGGAAAAGTCAGGAGGAATCAACAGGAAATGAGAACAGCCATTAAAGACAAGGGGCTTTTACATAAACAGGCTAGAGTTTGTTCTTTTACTGTTTCTGCTCTAGTGATGGTTTCTTTCAATCCACTCTTAACTTCCTCTTCCTTTTCTGTGATTTGTTCCTTGATAGTGCTTCAAAAATTCGTACAGCAGATAAATACATGAGTGTTCACAGCATTACATGTATCAACGAGATGGAAGTAAACAATATCTTGCAACTAAGAAATGGTAAAAGAAATCATGGAAAGTCACAAAATGGGACATATTAAAATATCTTTGAAGGCAGGGTATAAAATTTTATGATCCCAGATTTGTTTTTTTAAAATATATACATAAGCCCTGACACATACATATATCTAAATATATGAGCATGTTAATAGAACTTGCTATGTATGGTATTATACAGATGGGGCTGATACATTGGAGGAGCATTTCGATACTCAGGGAAAAAAGGGAACACTTTTAAAGGCTTTCTGTTTTCAAGACTATAACCATTACTCTAAAATTTATAATTTCATAATTTATAAGTTATAAGTTCTAAAGATAACTATTTCCATGGCCCCAATTTATTTCAGGGAATATTTAACTTTATGGTCAATCAGAAATTTGCAAGATTAACAATTAATAGCTTTCATAATTGAAATGTACAAATGAAAAATAACAATAACCTACCATATAATATTTTGTTTGCAAGGAACTTCTGCATACATCAATTTGATACTAAGAATACACTCCTATACCCCCAGAGGAACAGACTGAGGGCTATAGATATTAAGTAACTTGCCCAAAGTTACTTAGTAAGTGGTTAAGCCTTGGCTTAAACATATCTTTTACATGAATTTCTTACTCCTTTCATGCTGTCTTCTCTAACATGTCTTCCTAATTTATTTTACTAAAAACGGAAGGACCTATGTTTCCATTCTAAGACTACAAACTAATGTGCTAATAAAACCATGATTGTACTAACAGAAAAAAAACTGAAAGTCAAAAATAAAATATCTGTAGAACAACAGTGTGCCCATGCCTAAATTCTGAGCACTGTTAAGGCATAATTATGAAAGTAAAAACAGACCTCTTCACTAAATACCAATATCAAAATAGAAGAGCACCCTTTGAAAAAGATACATTTAGGCCAATCATGCCAACTTTGTTTGTAAACAATGTGTGTAGAAGAAGAAAATGAGCTCCAGAGTTAGAGACCTGGGCATAAATCTTGACTTTGCAACTTTTTAGCTGTGTAACCTGGAGCACAATGTCTCTAAGCCTCATCAGTAAAAATGGGTAAACACTATCTACCTCAAAGAACAAGGATTAAAGAAGTCAAAATACAGGAAAGTGCTTTCCAAAGTCCTAATATGTGCAACAACCGAAAAATATAGAAAGCTTCAAAAAAAGATTTTAATCAGTTCAAGAACAAGCATCTCACAGGATGGGTTACTGAAGAAAATATGGTGGTCTTTAGAAATGTTAGAAATAAGTTACATGGGCCATGGATCTGAGGCTTCCTCAAACTTGACAGAACCATCTATGACCATAAACTCTTACATTGTAGCCACCTTCCCCTCCCTGGAAAAAAAGGTTAAAGCATGCCAAAAATACCATATATGAGATCACTAATAAAGGAAAAAGGACTGCAGTTTCAAAGAAAAAAGAGGAACTTTGTTCATTCTTACCTACTTCTAAGAAAAATATGCTTTGCTTGTTTAATTATTTTTTCCAGAAGCCCTTCACTGGACTGTAATGAATTAATTTCATTTTTATCAAAAGCTTGAGGACCTGAAAGTCTCATTCTCTTGTGGCCGAAAGGTGCACTTGCTGGATGAGGCATCATGATGGAACTCAAGGTCTGTTTATGGAACTATAACAAGAATAGCCGTCCGTTATAAATGACCGACACCCACATATTAAACACCACACAGTGCTCAAAGCCTAGCTCGCATCTTGGAAACATGAAAGCAAAGGATCTGAACCACATGTAAAGGCAGTCTTGGTACACAGATAAATGTTAGCATCTAGTAGGCCATCCACAATGTGAGTTTGTAAAGAGGGGGGCCCCTCTCAAGCTGTGATTTTTATTTTAAAAGTTTTAAAGTACAAAACCAACACTACTCTTCAGTAAGTCTCACCAAGAGAACACATGCAATCAGTAGACAGTTATCCCACTATTCTCTAGTTACAGGTTCCCAACTGGCTGCCTGACAGAGCCACCTGAGGAACTTTAAAAAATATACTGATCCTTGCACCATCACAAAAGACTGAACCAGATTCTGGGGTGGGACAGGTGAGGTTAGAATATATACTCTTGTTAAAAGTTTCTCAGGACAATTCTTTTGAAATTAGCCTAAACTGGAAACACAGTTCTAGATGACCTGTAAGCAGACTATGTCCCAAAATAACTCATATCCTGTTCACAGGCGCTGGCAAGACATTTTCCCTGATAACCCAACCAGAATCACATCCCTCTGCACCCTTTAGCATGTATTTCTTATACCTCTGAATAAAACTTGTGGTCTATGCTAGGGAACAGAGACTGTATTCTGATCTCTATTTCCTGAGCATACAGCAAGGATCTTTCATATCACAGTGAATGTCACTGCAGTGTGAATAATGAGGACTCAGCGGCAGGGGGCGTGTACATATTCACTGTCCCAGATACACTTACACAACGCAAAACAAAAATATTTATTTCATTACCTCTCTAATCAGTAGATGCAAATTATGCTCAAGGACATAAAGGTGGTCCTCTGGACTTTGCTTCTCAGTAGCAGATTTTTGGGATTTCTTATCATTTGAGGAATGACACAAAGAAATGGATAACTGCAAGCCTATTTACAAAAATAAGTAGGACAGATAAAAACAGTATGAAAAGGCACAAACTGCCTTCATAAAGTATAATCACAGCCCATTCTCAAAAGATAGATTCTAACCTTGAGGAGAAAACCTCATGATTAATTAACATTTTTACAGCAAAATGACTATTCAGGAATATAATAAACCATCATATATTTTAACAATTCAAATTGTTGACCTACAGTACAGCTGTTAACCTTGAGCTGTGGCAAAAGACATGTGAACCGTAACAATGTTTCATCCTGCCTTTAAATTAAACAAGCAAACAAACAAACAAACATTTTTTTAAAAAACCACAGAGTTGGTGCCTGGTCTTACTAACTAGGTGACAGATACTCTTCCCTGCTTCCATGAGAACGAGGATGAAATTTTTCATTCCTAAAACCTATTCCCTTGACAAGATCTAAAAAGACGCTCCTTAGAATTTATGTTAAAAACAAGTGCACAGCTAACGACAAACTGATCTCCAGGAGAAGTCTATCTGCTTTTGAATAATATAATTAAAACCCAATTTCTACAAATTTAGGAATATTATGGGTACTTAATAAATTAAAGCATTTTCTAACTGACATCTCATTTAGACAACAAGGAGGATCCTGGAAAAATTTTCTATAAAAGGTGTTAGCATAGATACCTCAAAGTAACTTGCCAAATAACGGCCTTGCTAGTGCAAATTTTTAACACATACTGTTTAAAATTCAGGAGTTACACTACTTAGGGCACAGAACAGAATTAGCAGTGTAGTTTGTGTTGCATACTTTACCAGCTGCCATTATGGACAGTATGCTACCTCTACCTCTTTGCTCTTACTATTCCTTCAATGCACCCAAATAGCTATCCACTTTGTCCTGGTCCCCAAACCACAAAGTCCTATTTATAAATCTCAGAAGAGCTGGCTGCTCTTACTTGGAAAGGGCTGAGAGATAATCTGGTTTTTCACCACAATGTGAGGGATCTGTGATTTAATTTGAACAGCTTCCCGAGAGAGCTGTGCAAAAATTTCTTTACACAAGAGAACATTTTGTGCCGCTTCTAATTTTGTCTGCCAATGTGGGGAACCTAAAAGACAGGAGACATATGTATAGATTAATTATACAGTTACATTATGTATTAACTAACATAAGTAGTGATATGAATACATACTAAAAAAGTTGAGAAAACATTATATTACAGCATATCTTTTCCAAAACATAAAAATTCTACTTCTTTTACACAGAGAAAACTGGTACATTAGTTCAATCTTTAAAAAAAGATTGCACAGCTCGTCACTAATAGTTAATTAACAAATTACAAAGAGTCCATTTCCAATTGTTTTTACTCCAAAATACCTATTTTTTCCTATCTATACTTATCTTCAGTTTATTTGTAAATGTAAGCTCATATAAAACCAGTACTTAGAAGATAACTACACCTGGTTTGGATTTGGGCAAAGGTCGTTTGAAGAGGTTAACTGTGCCAAGATCACCTATGTCTGGAGCCTGTTTTTGAATTGAAACCTATATGACAACAAAAACATGAAAGAAATGTTAGCAAATTAGCTTCCAAGCTGTAAATAAGAAATTATTTGACATAATCTAACAAATACCTTAATATACGCAGACCCCTCTAAATCACTAGGAATTTGAACATCAAGAGGACAGTAATCTTCAGGTATCTTCTTATCCAGATCAATATCTGTATTCTTTATTACTTCAAACGTGCCATGATGGGGAAAGAGAGATCCTAATGAGGTGTTAAAAACAGGAGCATAAAAAAGTTGGTACATTTAACATACATTAGTAACTATATTTCACATCCACATCATTGAATTATAAATTATTTCCACAACACGTGTTTCGTGGGGATTGGGGTAGCGAGCAAAGAGGGATAAAAGGAAGCAGAAGAGTTGTTTACCTTAAAATGATAAATAACACTCCTTAGTCTAATGGTGTCATTGTCACATGAATTCCGTGAGCTATCTAAATTGTTTTATTCCAGTGGAGCTTCGATAAAATAAATGTACTTCTAGGAAATACTTCCTAATTTAAACCTTGGAGATTAAATAGTTCCGGAGCCCAACCTCTGTAGTAAGATTGTAACTGAAGTGTTCTGAATGCAGCAAGAGAAGAACAAAGGATAGTACGTACACCACCCTTTTTTCAACCAGTTCCTAGATTTTTATGTGTCTTTTTGTGTAGTGCAGAAGTTTGGGGAAGTTGTTCTGGCTGCTGAGTTATGTGAGGAGTGAGTGGTTAAATGTAACTGATATTTTATAACAGGAGAAGATGTTCAAGATCTTCTTGCAATTTAAAACAGAATGTAACTGAATCCTTTTACAACCATAGGCGGATGTTCTATATAACTTAGGTACATGCACATAATTATTTGTTGGAGCTTATAATGTCCAGAGCCAGTGTTTACTGCTTTTCAGACCACCTAATAAAATGTAAAAACGTCTCCATCATCTTGAATTCTTCTTTGCAGTGGGACTTTGCCCTCAGAATTTAAAATTTCCCAATTCACATCAATGCTGAGGCACACATTTGACTTAACTACCATGACCCACCTTTCTTTAATTTTAGGATAATGATGGCTTGCTCTGGCAAATATACTCTTTTAAAATATCATTCCGATACTGTAATCTCAACGATCACAGCCAGGGCTCCCTGCTTTATCCCTTGGCATTCAAAGCCTTTACCCTACTGAGCTATGACTCCTATAAACTTTTACTGGGTAGTTCCTCTGCGTATACTTCAGCAGCTTAAAGACATAACCATGATTACCTTGATTAATATAGCTCAACAACAAAGAATTTATACCAAAAGATGTGAATTCAAGATCACCAAACTTTGATATACTCCAACAAATTATATTCTTTAAGTTAGTGCTGCAGCCTTGGATCAGTGGGAAAAGTAAGGCAAAGTGCTTTCACCATCCTCTCTCTTCATTCAGGATGTGAAAACAGCTTAGTAGACTAAAGGGAGAAAAAAAGAACACAGGAAAAATACAAATGTTTCTTTTCTCTTTTTATGCCCAGTTTCTGAGGGTTACAGGTGAGCCCTTGATTGAAGAGTCCAGTCCTATCTCCTGATTCCTGACTAAAATGTTAATTATGGTTCAGGGTACATTAGTACATAATAAGCCTTATCTCTGAACTTTCAGTTAGTTGTACCTATTAAGATTTTCAGAGTGAATCTAAACTACGTATCCTTATATAACACTGTGATAAGAGTAATTTATGTGTACAAAAATTAAAACTACAAAATGTAACTGAGGAACAATATATTATAGGAGAATCGGTAACATTACAATCAACTCTGTATATATATTTTTGGACAAACTATTGTTTGAGAGCATAGTTTTCAACAAAAACCTAAATACCTGCACTTCTGTAGCTGAGATCTCCAAGAATTTTATCTCCAACTTTTCTAAGTTTCCAGTGTTGCCGTAATCGCAAAAGCTCAGAGTTGAAGTCTCTTTGTAGCTTATTTTCTTGATTTTCAGTGACTGATTTGGTCAGTCTTTCTGCCCCCTTCAATAGGATTTGCGCTGCTCCAGCAAGTGACTTCTTTTTAGATATCAACTGCAATGTCTGAGGATTCTGTCAAAAACAATCCAAAAGTATAGTTCTGTATTATTTTTAAATGATTTAAAAATTATATATTTTCTTAACAATAAAATACACTTAAGAGAAAATTTAGAAATTAAAGAAAAGCACAAAGAAGGGGGAAAGTGCATATAATAATGTTTTTTTTTTAAATAACCTATTTCTTTGGTCAACTCAAATAAAGACTTACATTAAAGCTAAAACACCACAGTGGACTATAAATCAGAACTTAACACTGTATCAACCCTGCCCAGCCTAGGTTAGGTATCCCACTTGTGCACTGCCATTCCTCTTCTTTATGTATTACTACTCCCCATCCACATGTGTAACTCTTTTGTGGCACTCATTATACTTTTTGATTAAAGTCTATAATCTCTGCTTGAATGTAACCTATGTGATGGCAGGAATCACTATATCCAGACCCTAGAACAATGCCTGGAACATAATATTTGATTTAATGAATAAATAAATGACTGCAATGAGTATAGCTGTAAAGTTATCCCATACTATGGCAAGCTACTACACTGCCTTTGGAAGTGACACCGAAACCATGCAGCACAGATATTAAATGTACTTAACTGAATGCAAATTTTTGGAAAACTGATATGAAGTTAAAATCTGTGTCATATACCTACATAAATATCCATAATCACCACCAATTTGTGCATTGTATTAACCAGACATACTTCCAAAAAGAAAGTTTTCTGGCTGTATTAGAGTCAAAATCATTCAGTTTCATAAAAATGTCACAAAAATATTTTGTTCATATTAAGGAACCTAATTCTAAGTTCTTAGCTCAAGAAATTCCTGGAGACTCCTTTCTAGGAAAAGTACGGAATGGTAGAAAAGGTAATGAGCTATGAGTGAGATGCTAGAGGTCTAGGCTTGGCTCTCTATCCACTGGCTTTACTGAAATCCGAACATATCACAGATCTCTTTGGGCCTTAGTTTTCTCTCTGTAAAATGAAGGAAGCAGATTTAATGATTTCTAAGAGTTCTTTCCACACAATGTTTCTAGATTCTGAAGCTATTACCATGTAATTATATCTAATTAATTTTATTTACAAATGGGTCCATATAACCGTCACTTCCTCTCCATGCCACTAACTTGGTCATGGTCCTGATACTTGTTTTCCTTAAGGATTTAGGTAGCTTCCCTGATTTCAGACTCTTCATTCACCAATTCATCTGTGCTGCCTCCCTTCCGCTTTTTAACGCTCAAAAATTGAATACACTCTTCATCGAATCTCAGTATTTCTACTTTGCTTTCAATATCCTCCATAATCTGGCCTTTCTAATTTTTCTAAAAGGGGCCTTAAAAGGGGGTAAGGGGTTAAAAGGGAAAACTGAGACTAAGAAAAGGACTTGTTCAAGGTTACAAGGCTAGTGACGGCAAAGAATGATTGAGCCCAGGTCTGTCTAATTCCAAAGTCATTTTACCATCACATTTTTGTTTAACATATTATAGACTAAGGATCCAGGCTGTAAGGATTTGTTAAGATTTGAGAAACTTTAAAAGTATTACATTATTAATGAGACTTAACTCTTCTGAAGGTCATAGGTACATTAATAAAATAATAGATAAAGAAGATGTAGTTTTATCCTTTTGTTTTGAACCAGACAGTCTTTAAATCTTCACTTAATTTTCCAGGAAAAGGGAATAGGCACAAAGCCTAAAAAATGAACCTGGAAATTAATAAAATGATACTATTACTCAATTAAAACCCACAGATACCTGTTTTGGAGGGAGTGCATCCTGAGAGACGGGATCAAGAGTCATAAATTTTTTATCCCTAACGATACTGAGAACATCATAGAGAACGCACATCTCTGTCAGGGCACTTCTCAAATTGTTCCTCACTGAGTCCCAAGGCCAAAGGGAAGGTTGAAATTTTACCACCCCTAAACAGAGAAAGGAAAATAGAAATACACAGGTATTAGTTACATTGAATAGAAGAGAGAAAGCTCATTCAGAGATTTAAAAAGTACTAAAAGAAGAAATAATGAATTTTATTTCAAATTGTTCCCTCTTTTATCCTATTCCTTCCACCCTTTCTTGAATTTTTGCTACCACTGAAGTAAGCATTCCTACAATGGCAAAACAAGTATGATACCTAATTTCCATAGGAAATTACATTACAACATGATAGGTAGGCATTCAAATCTTTTTAAAGTTATGCAGGCTTTTTTAATCACCTTTTTCTCCCAGCTTTTAAAACAAGGATAAGTAATTATAGAGAATTTCCAAAATATAGAAAAGTACAAAAATAAGAATGACCTATAATGGCAGCTTTCAGATATCAAACACTATTAATATCTCCTAAAGTTTTTAATTTATTTAAATTAGTTTCGAATATACAGTACATTGGTTAGACATCTATATTGTTCATAAAACAATCCCAATTGCTCCCTCTCCTGGTCCTCCACTCAGCCATATTAATGCTAATTGCAATCCCTCTACTGTGTTCCCCATCCTCGTGACCAACTATCAACTACTAACTTGTACTTCTTTAATCCTTTACCCTATTCTCCCAGCCCCCAATCCCTTCCCCTCTGTCTGTCACCAAACTGTCCACTATATTTGTGGGTCTTTGTTTATGATTAATTTGTTCTTTTTATTCCTTAGATACCCCATGTAAGTGAAATCATATGTTGTTCATCTTTCCCTGACTTATTTCACTCAGCATAATAACCTCTAGGTCCATCCATGTCGTTGCAAATAGTAGGATTTCATTTTTTTTAATGGCTGAGTAATATTCCACTGTATATACGAACCACAACTTCTTTATCCAATGGTCTGTTGATGGGCATTTAGGTTGCTTCTATATCTTGGCTACTGTAAATTGTGCTGCCATGAATATTGGGGTGCATAGATCTTTACGGACTATTGTTTTGGTTTTCTTTGGATAAATACCCAGGAGTACAATTGCTAGGTCAAAAGGTATATCCATTTTTAATTTTTTGAGAAACCTCATACTGTTTTCCATAGCGGCTGTACCAATTTGCAATCCCACCACCAGTGAGTGCATGAAGGTTCCCTTTTCTCCACACCCTCGCCAACACTTGCTGTTCTTTGATTTATTGGTGATAGCATTCTGACAGGTGTGAGGTGCCACCTCATTGTGGTTTTAATTTGCATTTCTCTGATGATTAGCGACCTTGAGCATCTTTTCATATGTCTGTTAGCCATCTGTATTTCCTCTCTGGAGAAGTATCTGCTCAGGTCTTCTGCGCATTTTTTAATTAGATTGTTTGTTTTGTTGTTGACATCTTCCAACTTCTTAATCATTTTTTTAAATCTCTCCTTAAAATTATATTTCATGAAAATGTACACATTGTAGAGAGTTCAAATACTAGAGTTACCGAGTAAAAAGTGAAAGTTTTCTTTTACTCCCCACCCTTCATTTTCTTCCCTCCTGAAAGGTAATCAGGTAATATTAACAGTTGGAGTGTACCTGTCTAAATGTTTTTCTATGTGTATACATATATGCACTCCCATCTTTCTATTACTTGCTTCCTCCCCACCCCAATTTAATATGTTTTAGAGATACTTCCACGTCAGCCCATATAGATCTACTTCATTCTTTTAACACAGTATATTCTGGAGGACAGATATACAATAAGTTTAACCATTCCTACTTATTGGACATAGAGGTGGGTTTCAACAATGCTAGTGGCGGTAAACAACTTGAACAAACATTTGTGTACATGTGCATATTCTCTAGGTTAAATTTTAGTTGACATCAATGGTTCAAAAGAGATGCATATTTAAAAATATGACATATACTGAACTGCCAAAGTGTCTTCAAAAAGGCTCTATCGATTCACATTCCCTAACCCTGGATATGAACAATCTTTCAAATTTCTGCTAATCTTATACATTGAAAATAGTATCTTAATGATGTTTTAGTTTGCTTCTCCCTACTAATGAGATCTTAAGTCTTTTCTCTGTGAGCTGATTGCTTATTATCTTTGGCCTATTTTTCCAATGAGTTGTCTTTTTCTTTGCAGTTTGAAAGGGGTCTGAATATCAGGGATATCAACCACTTGTATATCATATATGTGCCAAATACTTTTCCCAGCCTGTCACTTATCTTTTTCTATTAATATTTTTAAATGTTATGTAATTATTTTTTCCTTTACAATTTACATTTCCTATCTTGCTTAAGAAAGTCTCTCCTACTCTCAAAGTCACATGATTATACTTTCCTTCCAATATTTTGTTTTATTCTCTTAATTTGCATTTCAATCCTCGGGGAAATAATTTTTGTGTGAAGTATGAGGTGGTATTTACCTTTGATTCCTAAATGGACCACCAACTGACCTTAGGTCATGTTGAAATGCCATCCTTAAATTCCCAATTACACAGGATCTGCTGTACATGTCTAAATCAAGAATTGTGAATATTTTTATCCTTGACAATAATGAGAACCCAAAAACCACTCATACTTCTTCTACAATTCTCTAATTAGCTTCCCTCCTTGCAATTTTATTTTCCATTTTCAACATAGCATTCTGAATAATCTTTTTTAAAAAAATCATCTGTCTACTTAAAATGCTTCGAAAACTTTCAGTTGTCCTAATAAAAGCCAAATGCTTATCCTGGCCTACTGGCTCTACACGATTTGACCTCTGCCTACCTCTTAAATCTTAGCTTATATACTCCAGTCAATACAGACTTCTTTTCGGTAGGTGTTACTATCAACATCCACATTGCACAGGGAAACTCAGTCAAGCTCACGAAGTTAAAAAGTGGCAGAGCCGCGTACGAACTACAGGGCTCTCAGAGGGTGCCATATTACAAAACCTCTATTAAAAACGTATTTAAACACTGCACTAGTGATAGTGTCCCAAACACTTCAACTTAAGGAAACCTGAAGAAAGATAAGAAGCATTAAGAGTTAACGAGTGCCCTAAATTGTCCAGCTATTAGAAACAAACAAAACAAAAACAAAAACAAACAAAAAACAAAACAAAACAAAACAAAAAAAAACAAAATAAAACAACTCACTAGCACAATGTTCCTTGCGGGTGTTGCTTTCAAAAAGACGCAGAGCATCTCACTTCGCTCAGAAGACGCAGAGTGACATTACATGGGCGGATACGAGAAGCAGATACGGGCCTTACCTTCCTCGTCGTCCTGGTCCGCGCTGGACCCGGCGCCCGCCCAGTCCTGCGCATCGCCCTCAGCCCCTGCCGCCTCCTCCTCCTCGGAGCCCGAACCCTGGCTGAAGTCGATCCGCTGGGCCAGTCGCGCCAGGTTCTGCGACATGGACAGCGGCTGCAGGTACGTCTCAGTACCATCTAGGCCCACCTCCTGGACCTGCTTCTCGCAGGCTGACTCGATGCTGATCCGCACAGCGCGCACCCCAGACATGCTGGCGGCGTGGGCGAGCGGCGGGAGGAGGCCTGCACGACCCAAAAACCAGTATAGGAAGCAGAGGAGCCTCTGCGAGTAGCCAGAAACCAGGGAACTGCGGTGCCTCCGCGGGCTCTCCGGAAGCCGAACGGAACTCCTCCTCCGGAAACAAAGCCGCCGGCCTAGAGACTTTCCCAGAATGCACTGCAGGAGCCTCCTCTCGGCTGGGAATCTCTTAGAATGAAACTGGCAGGCCGCGGGCGCTCTGGGCTTCCGGGGGGAGGACTTTCCGGTGAGCCCGTTGCTGAGCAGACGAAAACTTACCTGCCTGTAGGAGGCGTGGATCACAACGGGAGGTGGGGATCCCGGTGCAGAGAGTGCGGAAGGGATGGTCTCTGGTGTCCCTCTGCATTTTAAGTGTTGTTTGAAAGTGTTGGAGGAAGGAAAGCTGAAGAAGGCCGAAAAGAGGTAGGGAAAAAGAAATGAATGACTCCCTAGATCTTAGCAATGAGTCCCTCTAGGAATGTTGTGATTTGAGGGTTTACACCTGCAGTAGAAACATGTCTGAAGAGTTATAAAATAGGGAGTAGTTTGAGGAAAATAATTGTGCTTATTACTACTTAAAATTATACTTCATAATTAGTTCATTATGTTTTTCCATTAGTTGTAAACCCATGACTATCTCCAGCAAGCATGATAGACACTGGCACGTAATATGGGCTTAATAAATATGTTTATTTTACGCCTGAGTGAGAATACGTAATATTTAAAAGATTAAGAAACAGTGATATAACTTCAGTCTCCGAGTCCCCAGAAAGTATTGCTTTACAATCTTTGCTTTTCAGATGGCGGTATTTTCAAAAAGTAGTCATCTGGATTATTTTCTATTACTAAACTTGACTTATTTAAGGAACTATATATACAATTTACCACATTTTTTTCCGATCAAGATATCTTTAAGTTTTTGGACTACTTTTCAAAGGTATTTCGGAAAAAAGGGATTCACTTGTGTCAGTCTCTACCGAAACAAAGTGGAAGGGTATATTGGGGAGTAATCTATTTTTGACAAGCTCAACAGTGATTCTGTTGCATAATCATGTTTGAGAACTGTACTTTTTATGCATACATTTGTGAAAAGTTTTAATACTTTATATTTTAAATTTATCATAGGTTCTCTTTGTGCTAGTCACTGTGCTAAGTATTTTAAACATATTTCTCATTTAATCTTTACAAGGTGCTCATACTTCTGCAGTTTGGCTGGGCCATCTTGGGCTTGCTCATACACCTGAGAGACAGCTGATGTAGACCAGGTTCCACTGGTTGGTTCTACTTAAAGTTATGGGTCTACAGGTCATTCAGATGACTCTACCATGTGTTCCGCATTCTACTTGTAGTAGCAGGCTGGTCAGGTTATATTCTTTTTATGGTGATGGTAGAGGTACAAGAGGTAAGCCTTGCCTGTATCCCATGTATAATAACATCCACAAGTCCCATAGCCAAGCCCAGAAGTCAAGGGTGGAAGAGGGTTTTCACTCAGCTTTCTTAGTTGCAGAAACTGCAGTTACATGGTAAGAGTAGTGAATAAAGGGAGGAGCAGGGCCAGCAATCTGCCATATGTGGAAAATAATCCAGTTACATTCTCCCACTCATACCATAAATAAAAATAAATTCCAAATGTTTTAAAGATCTAAGTGAAGTCTTCTGCTGACTCAGATACATACGAGACTAAGTCCTGCTTAGAGGAAAGTGTTTCACGAAAAATATTTGTCAGATTTTAGGCTTCATGGAGCGCAAATCTTCCAAAGTAAAGAACCGAACCCTCTAAGGAAACAGATCTGCCAGGCTCTCAAAACCCCAGAAGAGACACATGGATTAAAAGGCTCTAAGCAAAGGTGTCCTGAGTCTTATTTAAATTTTAAAATGCAACCCATTCCCAACCCAGCTTAATCTGATTACATTGAGGTAATCAGTGTCTTATCTGCCCAACAAAAGGTGGAAGTTATTATCTAGAACACACAATCTTCATCATATAATAATGCTAGTAGTAGTAGTAGTAGAAGAGACGTAAGGAGGCAGGAAAGAGTGACTGATAATCAGAAGCAAAAACAAATAATAAGGACATATCTGTGGATGATCAAGGTAGGCAAGAACTTTAAAATAACTGATTAATGTGTTAAAGGAAATAGAAATAGACAAAATGGATGAAAAGATGGGGCGTTCGAACAGAAAATTTCAAATATGTACATTCTAGACTGGGGAAAAAAAGCTGAAATTAACAACCAATAGAAGAGGTCTACTAAGAAGTTTGACATAGTACAGAACAGGACTAGTGAGCTCAGAGACAGGTCAATGGATGAATCCAAAACAAAGCACAGAACAGAGTGTAAGATAATTTGGGATACACATTCAAAATTCTTACAGACATTACAAGTCTAGTTAAGGAACACTATAAACAACACCCATTTTCCTGCTTCCTCTGGCCACAGATAGGTTTTTATTTTAGCCCCTCAAATCCCATCCTGCAATACATTTCTTCACAACGGGGGGAGGGGGGCACCCTCCAGATCAAACGCCAAGGGAAAAGAGAAAAACAGGATCAGAAGAGGCCCATTTCCTGATTGCTCTGTAATCATTTTTCTGGTTTTTCTCTTAGTGTTTTAGACGTTTAGCCTCTGGGCAGGGCGGAGAGAAAGAGAGAAAACAGGAAAAAATGGAGACTTTAAGACAGTGGCTTGCTGGGGCTCCCTTTTCTAGTTCTTTGGCCTGAAAGGACTGTCTCTTGGGTATTCTTACTGTCTCATGCTTATCGCTTAGTTCTGTGACCTTGGCTGTCTTGGGTCAAATTCAGGATATAAAAGAAGAAAGAAAAATCGGGAAATTCATCACATTGTTTATTCTTCAAGTTTTGACTTCCCTCTTCAGCCTGCTGCTACGGTTTAAGTTTCAAGAGTGTTCTGGAAGTTGCTTTTTGTATTTTCTCCAAAGGTTTTTATTTTGTAATTGTGGTAGAAATAGGTTGTTGTCAGTTTATTCCATCTTGGTCAGTACCAGAAGTTCATGTGTTCTTTAGTATATTTTTGTTTGTGATGTACAGGTTGCTTTAATGTACAGTACCTTATTGAGTAATGGTAATAGGACTTACCCTATTTTATTGTAATTATTTGTCCATATGTCAGTCAGTGTTGCCACTAGACCAAGCTCCTCTGGGGCAGGGACCATGTCTTATTCATCTTTGTGTAGTTACAGTGCCTGACACATTGATGATGCTCAGTAAATTGCTTTTTAATAAAACAGACCACACAGAGTCTTCACAGATAACTGAAAAGGAAACTGGAAGTTCTAAAACAAAATACAAATGGGAGTCTTCTTTTAGCTATCTACTGTCGTGGCTAATATTAGGTTTGTGAATGCAACTAATCCCAACCATTATTCCAGACTTAAGTCAGTTTTCTTTGCTGTATTTAGTACACACGAGAAAAACAGGACACATCAGAGAAATAGGGCCAAAGGCAGGAGGTTTTAGGAACAGTGACTGTAGATTTGATCAATGAATCTACCAGATTTTCCGTGGAAAACTCAGTTTTTAATATCTGATTATTTTAGTCACATAATTGCCCTTATAGCTGTCAGATTGTGTGCTCATTTTAGGTTTTGAAAGATAATGTAAACTCTTGAAGTATTTTAATACAGAAGTATTTTAATACAGCAGAAGTTCTCAGTTTAGGTCCTTAAGGCAACTTCTAGAGACCTCAAGTGTGAATTCAGCAGGCAAGCCTGTAGGAGGACAGCTCACTTCTCCCAAGGGCTGTGATCCTTAGTAACTCAGCCCATCTGCTGGCTTCACTTTGTAGTTAGTTCCACCTTCACTTTTCTCCCTTACCAAATGCAGAACTCTGCCTATTCATATCTTTGTCAGAGCCAAATCCTCTTAGCCCTTTACCTACACTTCTGTTGATTTTTCTTGTCACTGTACCAGGGTGGGTACTTGAAAAATTGACTTGTCATTTCATTCATAATATGCCTCAGGAATTCACTAGTATCTAAGACAAGGAAGTCAGTATATCATGATCCAATCTTACTTAATGCACAGGTATTCCAATACATTTCATAGGAAAACATCACATAAGATATTCTCATTGACACTTTCTCATACTTTCCAAAGGCAAATAGGATATCCTCACCCAACAGTCATCCCTCCCGTTACTGTCCACACCTTCTCACATTATCACAAATGGAGGTCACTGAACATACAAAGCATAACTCCTTAGGAAAAAAGTGGTATATGTAGGAATAGGATGTCGATATATCAGAAAAGAATTCTCACCGAGTCAAGAGAACAAAAAAGAAATAGTTAACTTAAAAATAATTGTACATTAGTTACTAAATCACCATAATTCTTTAGCACAAAGATATTTTAAGAAAATACATGAAAAATTAAGTACAAAAGAACATACTTCGAGGAGATTCATGGTACTATGTCCTTAACTTTATATTTAAGAGTTTAAAAGAAGTTACCAATAACTATCTGTGTAATGATACTGTTTTATTAGGAAATATTTGATACAATTAAAGGTCCTTTGTACTCCTACTTCACATCTCCCTCTCTCCTCCTAGCGGTAACCGTGACTTATTTCCATGTGTTTATTTTTAAATCAGTCACTTATTTCTGTGAAATAGAGCACCCCAGGTCACAGGTTTAAAACAGTAATCATTCACACTTTA
>CM053510.1:53637877-53739597 GCA_028627145.1 Eidolon dupreanum | reverse complement strand
TTTCATCATTTACAGTTTGCCCTTTCTAGTTATGAAGATGAATTTTCCACTCAAATGGCTAACCTTGTAATCAGCTCTTTGTTCTGCTTCTGTAGACATGCTTACTGCAGTGGCGGAAGGGCAGAGTGATCTCGAGATCAACTAAAGGCTCACCTTCCCCTTTGATTGTTCTGTCTAAATAGCAGATGCATTGCCTAAGTTCTTGTTTGAAAATCTCATGCTCTGTAACTGCCAGTAGCCCATAGCAACCCCTGTGCTCTGTAACCACCTGAGGACAAATCTACATGCCACTACAACAGCACAGATATGCCCTATAAGAGCAAAACTGCCCCTGAGCTCCCGCCCAGATCTTTAGAGTGCTAGCTCTTCTGGGACCGCAGACGTAATAAACCTGAGTTCTCCAACTCTCCAAGTGGTACTTGGTTTCTCACCGGTCTGATTTCACAACATTTCTGCAACATTTCTAGAGGCCCAGCAAGATTCCAACCACACTGGCCCTTTGAGCTACCAGCTCCGAGATGAATGAGGAGGCGTGCCACCTGACAGTATTGCGGGTTCTCTTTCAGACTGGCATTCCAACTCTCCTGACGGCCAAGCCCCCGACCAGACTCAACGGAGGAACAAACCAACTCACCAGGAACAGTCACAGGATAAGGTAAGGCGCCAGGACTCAGCATCCTAGTCAGGTCCCGTGTCTGGACAGAAGAGGAGCTTGATCATCTCCTAAAGTCTCTAGTTAGAAGACACAGGTCAAGGTCTTCCCAGTGGGGGAAGACACTGGGGTCTTCTCAGGTGGGAAGACAAAGGTCAGGGCCTTCCAAAAAGGGGGAGATAATGTTTTAACCTGGTATGTGAATGAGTGAGTGAATGGGCAGTCTGGCCAGCTTGACTCGGTCAAATAGGAATTTGTGGCTCCACGGCCGGGCACCCTTAATGTCCCCTAAAGGCTAGACAGTCTGAGTAGGCTCATCTGTGGTTCAGCGGTATACAGCATATGGTCTATGGCAGCATTGGACTAGTGTCCGATCATGAGTCACAAAGCTGAGTCCACTATGGTCAAGCGCCACCTAAACTCCTTTGGGACGCAGCCCGATGAGCACCTGGTCTCCTCTCTGGTTGTGGCTCCCACCCTTGTTTGTCTTTGCATCACCAACACACAGAGAGATATACATGGGGGAGGGGGGCAATTAATTACTGATTCGGCTTAAGAATTGTCTGTCTCTAAACGGCCCTTTTGATATAGGGGCCCTCTGTCGAATTATTTTCTTGAAATTTTAAGGTCTATTTCCCCCCTCTATTAGGAAGCTCCCTAAGGCAAATATGGGGGGAAGTTTCCTCTAAGCCAACTGTCTTAAATAGTATGTTGAAAAATTTTAAGAAAGGCTTCTCAGGATTACGAGGTCAAGTTGACCCCAGGAAAATTTCGTACTCTTTATGAGCTTGAGTGGCCTGTCTATGGGGTAAGATGGCTTTTGTAAGGGACCCTGGACCTCCCCACTGTTAGAGCTGTGTACCGGGTAGTCAGGAACCCCTGGACATCCAGACCAGTTTTCATACATAGACTCATAGTTGCAAATAGCTACTGTAGTGCCCCCTTGGGTCCAGTACTGCGCAAATAGGCAGGGAAAGAGTAAGGTACTTGTGGCCTGCCCAACTCGAGGAAAGAACAAGAAAGAGCCAGCAAAAGACATCCAATTTATTTTAGTCACCTGCTGTACAATTATTGAAAAGGACAGCATTCTAACAGCACCCTGTCAGGAGGCAGATGAGGCCCTGTTAAGAACCCACAAGGCCATGCCCCTGGAAAAGAGGTAGTAATTTTAGCTGATCCTGACTGGAATAATACCCAAGAGGGAATAGCCAGATGTGCCAAATTTCTAGAGGCCCTCATGGGGGAATGAAAAAAGGAATACAAAGGCCGTCAACTATGAGAAACTTAGAACCATTACTCAAGAAAAAGACAAGAACCCAACCAGCTTTTTTAGCTGGCTGAAAGAATCCTTTAGGTCAGATCCCACTTCCCCTGCGGGGTTAGCTTTGTTAGGCCAGCATTTTATTCGTCAGTAAGCCCCTGATATCAGATGCAAGCTCCAAAAGCTGCAAATGGGGCCTCAGACTAACCAAAATCAATTACTATATAATATATGGCCTTCATGATCTATAACACTCAAGATCTTGAAGAGGGAAAAAGAAAACAGAATAAAGAAAAATGACAAGCCAGGATTATGGCTGTCGTAATTGGCCAGGCCCATCAAGCGTCCCTTAAGAGACCAGGGAATAAGGAGACATTGAGTTCTTGCTTCAAATGCAAGTAAGTAGGACATTGGGCAAAGGACTGTACAGAAAAGCCCCTCAGCCTCTGCTGCACATGCAAAGAAACCGGTACTAATCTCTGGCACTGGAGAGTTGACTGTCCACACTCCCAGAGAGGAGGGCGGCCAGCCAACACTCTAGTAGCCCAGGTCGGGCTACTAGAGTGTATAATGGCAAGACCAAACAAGCCAGAACTGCTGTACCAGTAAAAGTTGAGTTCTATGCTCCTTCACCAAGACCCAGACTTATTAGCTGGTCCACTGAAAGGAGCGCCTTCCCAGAGATCTCGGTAATCAGAAATTTTCTCCCCCTTCACCCCCAGACTCTGAGGGGGAAACAAGTTCTCTCAGGATCCCATCTATTTCATCCCTCCCTGAGGAAACTATTTATGCACCCTCAGGGAAGTTACAAATACTGATGATATGGAAATATTAGTGTGTGCATGACCTCTGATCTATATTTGTCTATGTTATATGTAATGTGGTAGTTCATTTAAAATTCTAATTATGATGGAAATGAAAATATGTTTTTGGTAACAGAAGATATAAAGTATGGAGATATATTTTGAAGAAAGTTGAAAGAAAGGTGTTTGTCTTAAAGTTGGTTATTTCTGAATGAGGGAGAAGAGACAAATTGAAGGGATGAGGAAAGTTATAGGTTTTTGAAATCTTGAGAGGAAATTTTAAAAATTAGAGTTATGTTTAAATATTTCTTAGACTATTGGTCTGCAACTAATGTTATGAGAAAGTTTTCTGAATAGAAAACAAGGATTCCATACTTCATCAAAATAAATTTCTGCACTTTACGTTGCCTTAACCAGTTTTCTGAGGCTTTTAGCAAATATAATAACATTGGCCCAAAGTCTGAGAGCCAGACACACCTGGCTTTACATGGCCTAACTCAAGCTGTACCCAATATTCAAAAGGAAGCTCTAAAAGTTGAGGCCTGGACCCCAAACCCTGCAGAATACTTTGGTGCCAGAGGTCTTTAAGGTGTCCTATAACTGGGACTGGGAAGAGAAGGAAGCAGAGAAAAGGTACACATTTAACTGTCACAATACAGGGACCATATCGATGTAACCTTAGGCAATAAAAAAAACCTTTCAGTCCTGGAGGGCCTTAATCTTGGTTGGCCTTGATTGGCGTCATCCAGACTAGGGCATAATCAATGTGCAAACTACAAGAAAAATAAGGCTATGTTTTCTTTAAAAATTTCTATTTTTAAAGTGATAACACCAGCAGAAAAATGAGTAACATTTGCTAAGTGTACTAACTAATGTTTTAACATCTCCAACTTTCAGACATGCTAAAACATGTAAAGTGAGGAATTGTGTTTAAGCTGGTATTTTTTGCAAGTGAGGATTGAAGAAAAACAAAGAACTGAACAAAGAAAAAATCGGCAAGATTAAATTCCATCTTAACAATGGGTCTTTATTAACTTGTCTGAAGGTCTGAAAAATTCTTTCATACTGAGAAAAAGGAACCTTCATACACTGCTGGTGGGAATGCAAATTGGTACAGCCACTATGAAAACCAGTATGGAGGTTCCTCAAAAAACTAAGAATTGATCTACCATATGATCCAGCAATCCCTCTACTGGGTATTTACCCCAAAGACTTGACAACTTATATCCGAAAAGATATTTGCACACCAATGTTCATAGCAGGATTATTCCCAGTGGCCAGGACATGGAAGCAACCAAAGCGTCCTACAATAGATGACTGACTAAAGACGCTGTGGTATGTATACACAATGGAATATTACTCAGACATGAGAAGAGATGAAATACTGCCATTTGTGACAACATGGATGGACCTCGAGATAATCATGCTAAGTGAAATAAACCAGACAGAAAAGCTGAAAATCACATGATATCACTTATATGTGAGATATAAACCTAAAAGCAACAAATGAACAGGACAAAGACTCATGGACATGGACAATAGAGTAGTGGTTAAAATAGAGTAGAGTAAGGGAGAGGGGGAAGGGAGGAGGTAGACAGGGTAAAAAGGGTCAAATATGTGGTGACAGAAAGAAATCTAACTATGGAAGGGGAACACACACACACACACATATATATATATATATATATATATATATATATATGCGCCTTACTGTTAAAATGTACAGCTGAAACTTATTGGATTTCATTAACCAATGTCACCATAAAAAATAATTTAAAAAAATTCTCTCATACTGAGTTTATTATAACTAATTCCTGATAATTCTCATAGAGCATCAGTGGAAACAAAAGAGACAATATACTATAAAATTCCATTTATATGAAGGTCAAAAACAAGCAAGACTAATCCATGATGAGAGAGGTTAAAATGCAGGGGGTATCACCTTTCTGAAGGTTACTGACTAGGAGAGAACACAAAGGAGCTTTCTGGAGAGCTGGAAATGTTCCATATTTTAAGCTGTGTGATGGTTACACAGGTATATACATATGTACAAATTCTTCAAATGGTATACTTAGGTTTGTGTACTTTATTCTAAGTTATACCTCAGCAAAAAAAAAATTTTTCCGATAGTTTTGAGCATTCATCATCTCATTTGCCAGAGGATTATGGGAAAATATACATATATTTGTTATGTTTACCTCCTAAGATGTGATAAAATGTTTTCTCTTGTGTGTGTGTGTGTGTGTGTGTGTGTGTATGTGTGTATATATATATATATATATATATATATATATTCTTTTTAATTTGGAAATAATTTCAGACTTAGAACTTCTGTATACTCTTTCCCCAACATCTCTAAATGTTAGCATCTTACATAACCACAGTACAATAATCAAAACCAGGAAGTTAACAATGGCACAGAAAAAGTTAAAATCTTCAAATTTCATCAATGACTCCACTAATGTCCATTTTCTGGACTAGGACCCAACCCAAGGACAATACATTCATTGTATTTGACTGCTGTGGTACTCTGCAAGTGCCAAGATGGGATTAAACCCACAAATATTTTATTAGGGGAAATGGCCATATGAGAAAAAGGGGGAGAGTTGGTAAAAGCTGGGAACAATTCAGACTTCCATGCAACTCTGACTCTGAGTGAAGCAGGGAGGAATTTGGGTTGATGCCTCTTAGGCTGCCAGGCAGTCTAAGGAACATTCTTCTGCAAGGCCTCTGAGGAGTCCTTAAGCCAAAATCCCTAGTTTCTCAGGAACAGGCCTGCTAGGCTGTTATTGGCTAGGAGCAGCCAATGGGAAGCGTTTATGCAAATGAACTTCATAATGCAGGTGACGAAGGTCTGTGAATTATGTTCTCAAGGCTGCAGAGGTTGTCATGTCTCGTTCAACCCGCTAATGTGGGACAGTTCCTCAGCCTTTCTTTTCAAGATCTTGCCATTTTTGAAAAATGCTGGACAGTTATTTTGTAGAATGTCCCTCAATTTGCATTTAACCTTTTCTTGTGGTTAGACTGAGGTTATGCATTTTTGGCAAGACTACCATCCTTCTCAGGGCATCACATCAGGAGGTAAATGAGGTTAACCTGTTTCACTGGCTATGTGAATTTTGATTAGGTGGTTAAGGCGTTATCTACCAAGTTTCTCCACAGTAGTTACTTTTCCTTTGTAAGTATCTGGTGGAGAGGTAGTTGAGGCTATATAAACGTGTTGTCCATCATTTGTCCCCTAATTTTAGTATTCATTGATGATTGCTGTCTGAAACAATTACTTTGGCGTTTATCAAGAGGTATTTTCTATTTCTATTATTTCTTCTACACTTATCAACTGAAATCCTACTTTATGGAACAGTTTCCCCTGCTCCTTCACTTGTTTAATAAATTATTTATATCAATATGGATTTTTAAATTCTATGTATCATTACTATCCAATAACAGAAATACTACTTATCTTGTAAGATTCTGTTCTGATTAAATGGCATCTGGCATAGTGTAATCACAAAATTAATACTAAATTTAGACCCAATGCCACTTACAGCAGGAAGACACTACTCAAGTCCTTACGACACTGGTCTCCTTTTCTTAAACTATATAATAGGAGTAATAATACCTACCTCAATAGGTTATTCTGATGTTATGTCACTTACTGAATGTGAAGCTGCCAAATGCTTTCTATGTATTAAAGATTCAAACGTTCCCTCACTGTTTTAAAAGCTCAGTTTGGGGCAAGACTTAATGTCTGCAAAATTAAAGGTGGCAGACACCAAAAGAGAGCAAGCTTTCAGCCCTGAAAGGATTCCAGGCGGTGGTCTTGAACATCAACCAGGATTCAGGCACGTCCTCGAGTGACCCTGGGAGAAGGAGGGGTAGGACGCACCGAGAAGAGTTTGCAGCAGCAGCGGCAGGTACAGCGGGGGCCCTCCCGGCTGCCCCGGACTTGGAAGCTCAGGGACCCCGCGCGACCAAGCCCGGGAAGAGCGAGCAAAGGCCCACGCGTAAAGGCCCTGGGCAGCCTCTCGTACGGGGGTGGCGAGTCTGGGTCGGGCTGCACCTCCTGCCCCGAGCTCCATAAAGCCGAGCGAAGGCCGGCGGCCCGCCGAGGCCTGAGAACCGGCGGCCGTGCTGCGTTCGCAGCGCCGCGCCTTCTCGGCGTCCCTTCCTTCCGAGCACACTCCCAGCTACCGGGCTTCAGGCAGTCGTGCACGTCCAGGGACGCGGGGAAACCAGCTCGTCCGCCACTCACCTGAGAACCCGGAGCCGGGAGCCAGGAACGCAGTTCAGAGAGCGAAGGCCCCGGCGGTCGCAGCCGATCAGCTTCGGAACAGCCGTTCCTGCGCCTACGAGGCAGCCATCGCCGAGCCACCGTCACTTCCGTCATTCAAACCGCCCGCCAATGGCGGGGCCAAACCGCGGGAACCCGCCTAGTCCCGCCTCCCCCGGGGCCGACCGGACTGCAGCGCTGGAAAACCTCGCGCATGCGTGCGGGTACACGCCAGCCGCTACGTAGAGCCCCATTATTTCTCATACCACAGCTTTTAAGTTTTACTTCATCTCTTTCAGCCTGCTTATTTCACAGACCAGGAGACAGAAGTTTAGAAAGGGGAAGGTACTCATCCAGAGCTTTGAGGGTGGCTTTAGTCTTAAGGCACAATCATGAAGATGCTTTGAGATTTCCATCCCTTTGTGTACTGAGTGCGCAATTCATTTGGTACGATCATGCTGCAGTTAGTTTCTGATTGTTTTCATTAAAGACCTCCAACTCGAAAACAGTGAACTATATCACGATCTTCTGTTCATCCAGAGGTCCGACACACCTAGAACATGTCAAGATTTATCTGCTATAAATAACATAATTAGGGGAAGAGTACAGATTCGTATTTATGGAGCATCTATTATTGTGCCAAGTACAGTGTGCTAGGTGTAGGAGAGACATAGGTAAATGGATTATGGCCCTTATCCTGGATTTTGTAGTCTAGTTAAACATACCAGGAATCAAGATTAGAAAATGGGGGATAGGGGAGAGGTAAGTCAGTGACATGAATTTATCTGGCTTCCTTGTGGAGAAGAGGTCACAGAGAATTAAGACAGAAAACTGAAGGCAGGGAAACCAGTTGGGATACAACCGCAGGAAGTGAAAGATGATCATATGGAAAATGGAGAGAAGTGGGTAGGTTTAAGAGGCAAATAGGCCAAACGTCAGGAATTGGTAGTTACCTAGGTATTTGGCAACTGAGTAAATGGAGTTAACATCCTACTGCAACACAGAAAGAAGAACAAGTTTGAAGGGGGATGTGAGTTAAGCTTTGAATATATTTGACTTTGTTCTGTTTATAGGATATCTAGACAAAGGAATGTATTGCAGAAATGTTTAGGAGGCCAAAGTAGCAGTGTTAAACAATTGTATGTGAGGTTGAGAAAAGAGACAGTGAAGTTAACCTTACAGGCCACTAGCTTGGGGAGCAATGTTGATGATGGTGCACCAATCAAAAAAGAAATCAGAAATGAGGGTCAGTGAAGTGGGCAAGGTGATGAGCTCAGCTCTGGACATGCACTTCACGTGCCTGTGGAACGTCTAGTAATGTACAGTAAGCAAATGAATACAATGTTAGCCCACAGAACTGGGTTAGCATATAGATTTGGGCTTCCTTTCCATATGAGTAATAACCAAAGTTACAGAAGTAGATGAGATCACTTAGGGAGAATTCACAGAATGAGAAGAGCAATGAGCCCAGGACCAAACTGAAGAATAACAAAATTTAAAGGAGTTGGAGAAAGGAACTGTCAAGTACATGGAGAAATAGTATGACTCCACCTCAGTTTTATAAAAGAAGCTGAGTTACAGAGAGGTTCAGTGACTTGGCCAAGAACACAGTGAAGGATGGAACCAGGACTAGAATTCACATTTTTATCTCAAATACTAGGGTTTTTCCTCCCTGCCTCCCTCTTCACTTCCTGTCACATGCTTACGATGAGTAATTTGTTCATTCTGAACATATTCTTCAATAACCTCAACTCTGACTCAGAGATACGTTCCCATGCCCAACAAAAGAAGTGCCCATTATTTCATGCCTTGGGCTATGTATAGTGCCTGCCATGTGTTCAAAAAGCACCCAGCACATTCCTCATTATGGCACTTACCAATTCTAATTGAAAAGAGCTGTTTATGGGCTTTCTATTGATTAGACTCTGAATTCTTGAAGAACCAGGAGTGCATCTTGTTCAGTTTCCCGCCATGTAGAACTTCTCAAATGTTTGTTGAATGAATTAATTATATGTTCCATTTTTTGCAACCTACATCCTGGACAGAAATTCTACAATTGGAAATTCTACAATTTTGAAATAAGGCTTATTCTGTTTTTAACAGGAGGCAATGAGGACTCTAGGGAAGCCCAATGGGCTTCAAGTCAGAACATTTGGTTTAACATTGCAACTCCAAGACTTTCTAGCTGTAGGACATTAAGCCAAAGCCTTAGTTTCTGTTTTCATTCTCTATTGTTGCCAAATGAACCACCCTGGAATGTCCAAAATGGCTCTCATTTCAGTGGCAGTTAATGCTGGCTGTCATCTGAAAGTTCAGCTGGGGCCATTGAATGGAGTGCCTTCATGTGGCTTCTCCATGTGGGTTGGACTCTTTACCAGCTGAGTTTTAAGAGGGAGTGTGGTAAGAGTCAGTATTCCCAGAGAAAGAAAGTGGAAGCTGCAAGTTTTTTTAAAGGCCAGGCTGAGAAGTAGTTATATTAAGTTCTGCCACATTTTATTGATTAAGTATCCCAGGGCCAGTCCAGCATCAACTGAAGGAGAAATGAACTCTATTTCTTAATGGAGAGAGTGACAAAGAATTTGTGACCATCTTTAATCCATCACTGTTTCCTTAGTAATATTTGACCTGCCTTCTTCACAGAGTGGTTATGAGACTCAAAAGGCATGAATTACAAGAGAGTACTTTGTAAACTCTAAAGAGCTACGTACGTGTTAGATAGTTTAACAGCTATTCTATTTTCTCTGTCCAGCACTTTTCTGCTCTCTTCTGGTACAGACCTGGCCCACCAGGCCACAGGGTTAAGCATGTGATTCGGACAGGGAAAATCGTAGTTATTGATCTCCCTTGCCACTGGAGTTGACCCACGGATGGGTAAGTAATCTAAACTGGGTCAATCAGTCTTTCACATGAATTTTTCTTATCTGAGCCATCAGAGATGAATATTTTCTCTCTGGGCTCATGTTAGGATATAAAACTAGGGCTTCCCCAGTGAGGTTCCCTATAATGTAGACTTCCACAAGCTGGTCTAGAAGAAGGAGTCTGATATTCAGCAAGAAACACAGAGAGAATCCTGACAAGTTCAAATCCCTGGATCCAGCTGTCCCTGACATCAGCTCATTCTGTAACTTACTGATAGGAGCCATTAAGTTCCCCTCCCCCCCTTTTACTTAGGCTGCTTCAAATGGAAGTATCTCTTTTTCTGCAAATTAAAAGATGCTGTAGATTTATATTTAGATTCTCATAGACAAACATCTGGGCATCTTGGGAAATAGTATAAAATAAAAGTTAAGATTTTGGACCTAGAGTCCAGCTGCTTGGATTTAAATTTCTGGCTTAACGACTCTGTGACCTTGAGCTAGTTCCCAAAATTACCAGAAGGTCAGTTTTCTCATCTTTAAAAGGGACGTAATAAACGTGAGGGTTAGAGCTCTTAAGACAATGCCTGGAAAAAAGTGTGCAATAAGTGTCATCTTTTTTGGCTTTCATTTTAATACATTCATTTTAGACTACAGGAGGGGAAAAAATCCCTTTTAAATGTATTTGTTGCTGTTTTGGTTTAATTTTTAATTAGGTCCTTTTGTAGTCTATAGGCCCAGAGAGAAGTGTGTATGTTAAGCTTCTCGTGTTGTTATCCCATTAGGATGAATGTTGATAAGCAGTGAGCAAGAGGAAGAGTTGCCTCTAGGCAGTAATGGCATAAGTGTGACTGGTCACCACATGATGCTGCCTCATCTCAAAATGCAACTGAAGCTGCTGAGGATGGGAGCAGTTTAAGATGTTTCTTTGATGGTAACAGTTTCACTGTTCTGAGTTCACTTTAATCTTTATCCATATTCAGTGTGAGAGACTGACATTAAAGGGGTGGAGGGGCTTGATAATTCTCCTGTACAGAATCCAGAAGAAAGGAATCTCTGCAAGAACAGAAGTAATCAAACTTCCATCTGACCATCTGCCAACTGCCCTCATTCTCTCTGCCATAAACACCACAGAAGCTTAATAAGTGGTAGTATCTCAATAGGGTAATTTAGAGCTGTTACCAGGAGGGAGATTAAGCATGCCCATCAGGAGAGAAAAGATGGGCTGGGAAAGGCTTTTAAAAGTTATAAATATATGTTTTAAAGTGTGTGGGTATGTCCATGGGTGGGGAGGAACTGGGCTGTTCATTTAAGATGAGTGAGAAATGAGAAGAGAATGAGAAAATTAATTGATTTTGTTTCATATTTTTAATCTTTTTTAACACATCACTAATATGATATTTATTAATATTATTACTATTTATTAAGTCATAAGTGACTGTGAGTTACATACAGAGATGCCTAAATGAAAAAGGATGAAAGTGGAGATTATCTACAACCCAGAAAACTATATAGCAGTTGAAGAGAATTGGATGGGTTGGGGAAGAGTTTTTCAGCCGTGGTCAAAAGATGTGGATTTGAACATCTGCCTTATTAACAGTTAATCTCTCTGAGGCTCAGTCTCTATCTATAAAGTGGGGATAAAAATACCTCAGAATTATTGGGCATTCTATGTACCAGGAATATTAATACCCATCCTGTCTTAAAGAGCAGTTGTAAAGACCAAATTAAAAAAGTTACAAATATCCTACATTAAAGCATGTAAATAACTATAAAAGATCATACTACAATTTGGCCACCAGTGAAGACTCAAGGCAGGCAACTTCTGCACTGCAGTTTCTTTGTTCCTGCCATTTGACCTGATCCAGCTTTCATACAACATGAATCAGCACTATTGGATCATATCAAAAATTATTTCCATTTACCGGTGAACATAACAGTAATCTACAAGTGTGCTACTCAAATTGTGGTTGAGGACCAGAATCATCCATATCATCTGGGAGCTTGTTAGGAATGTGGGCTCTTGGGCCCCACCCCAGATCTGCTGAACCAGAATGTGCATTTGAACTAGATCTGCAGGTAGTTTGTACACATATTAAAGTTTGAGAAGAAGCATTGCTTTACACAAAGTTGCATGTGAGGTAAATTTAGGGCAAGATACTAGAACAGAAAAGGGGAAGCACATAGGTCATAGGTCATAGTATGAATAAGTAACAGAAGTAGACCATGCCACCATAGAAAATGAGGTTGGTGGCTCTTTTTGCTAATGTAGACCTCAGCCACTTTTGGTATAAATATGAGGTGTGGTAGAAAGAGTATACTGGATTTAGTATTCTTATCCTTACTAATTTAGAAAATCAGTCACTCTAAGACTCAATATCTTCATCTATAAAATGAGGATTCGAATATCTACAGTTTACATGAAGCTTTGAGCACAGAACTGAGAACCATTGTTCCTTTCTTCTTCCTTGATGGAGTGTGTCCAGGGGCTAAGAATATGACAGGTTGGTGTTATTTTTATGATGTATCATATTTCTTTTCATGGGACCTCTCACCCAGAAACCTGGGATGTGTATATGTACTGGGCATCTCAACAAGGTGGTAATTATTCATTTATAAGCATTTTGGCTGCATTATATTCATTCATTCATTGAATATTCATTGAGCATCTACTAAGTGCCAGGTACTTTTGGTTGAGAATTAACCAGATATTGAGAATACAGTAACGTGCATAACAGACATGATTCTGCCCTCAAAATGTCAGTGGAGACATGTGAATGGGCTCTTGTAAGAACAAGTGCTAAGTGCGTTAGCCTGTTCATTCTTACATACCCAGCCAACGTCCTGTTTGAGGCTAAAGTGGGGTTCCCACATAACTTGGAACTGAGGGCTAGGATTAGCAGAAAGAAGAGGGCAATGACTATTAAGGAGACAATTGATGGTCCTCTACCAGAAATCCAGCACATATGGTAAACACTCTATGGTTTCCAGAATGGAGGAATTCTAGCTATAATTCTTTGGCACCAGGAAGAAGACAGGTGGGGATCTAAGATTTTCTAACAATTTCAAAGGGAGTAATGTCTTGATAATATAATGCATATGGTATTATTGTGTTGGTGTGTGTAAAATATTTACTTAAATTATTGTAGTTTGGTGAAACAGGCATATTGAAGGGAATTCTGCTCTTCTAGAACACTGCCAAGCACAGCTGACAGAATAAATTATGCTTGCTTCAATGTCTGTATGTTTAGACTTGTTTTTTCCCTCAGCATTCCAGAAAGTGGCGACATGGGACACATCTTTTAGCCAGACGTTCCTCTATAAGGATTCCTACCCTGCTTAAAACCTAAAGTGGCTCCCTTTTACATAACACATCAACTCCAAATGTCTCTTAACAGCTTTCCAATCCTCTATAATATGGCATTAAAAAGAGCAGAGCTCAGGGTTTGAGTTTATCACTAATAGCTTGGGGCCTTACTTTCTTTATTCGTAAAATAGGAGTGATTATATCCACCATGCCAAACTCACAGGACTTTGGCACGCATCTGAAAGCACTTTGTAAACCCATCTCTGAGTCTGTGCTATTTCCCAGCAAAGTGGGGGAAGAGAGCAGACCCTGAGGCCAGACTGCCTGAGGTCTGGATGATAATGGTACTTGTTTATGGACTGTAGTGAAGATTAAATGAGTTACTGGTGGAAAACACTTAGAATCAGCCTGGCATGCAGTGTTATATGAATGTTTGCTGCTGCTGTCACTCCTGGCGCTGTTGTGGCATGTGCTCTTCATACCCTACCATGTCTTTCAGCTCTAGTTCACGTCTTGTCTCCTCTATGAAGTCTTCTTCCCTTAGTTCTCTCCTACCTGTAAAATATTGCGCCTACAGCCTGTATCACACAGGTTAACTATTTGTTTATTATTTAATGAGACGAATGTTCTCCCTGGTTAATGCATTAAGTCAGCATTTAATGAACACCTATTATTCCCAGGCTCTCTACTAAGCAAGGAGAGTGAAGAGATATAAGACACGGAGCCCTCTCTCAAAGTGCTCATGGCTAGTGGGAAAAATGATCACTTCCCCATCTGTGGCCAGGTAACCAAGCAGACAATTACAATGAGAGGTGCTATATCTTGAATGTTTGTGTCCCTCTCCCACAAATTCATATTAAATCCTAACCTCCAATGTGATAGTGTTTGGAGGTGAGGCCTTTGGGAGGTTATTAGGTCATGAGGGTGGAGACCTTATGGATGGGATTAGTACTCTTATAAAGGAGACCCCAAAGAGCTCCCTCTCCCCTTCTACCAGGTGCAGACACACAGCAGAATAGCCATCTATGAACCAGGAAGCAAGCGTTCACCAGACACCAAATCTGTTGGTGCCTTGATCTTGGACTTCCCAGCCTCCAGAACTGTGAGAAATAAATGTCTTTATTTATATGCCACTCACTCTATGGTATTCAACACATGAATTCTTGGGCGCACATTTCAACCCATAACACTTACTCTTGAAGCTAATGCAAGGACTGTGAAGTACACGAAATGACTCTGTTGTCCACATGCTTACGACTCAGGACTTTGCAGCATAGAATCGTAATATCATAGATGTGCAAAGTGTGTGAGATTCCTTGCTCCTTACTAGTGTGGGACCGATGTTGTGTGACACCCTAGTGCTGCTTTCCACTTTCTAGCTGCTGTACTGATTGCTTATAAATGGAAGCTTCATGTTCAGGAGGATGATTCCTTAGAGAGTCAAGCCAAGTACATGTTTGACAAGTAGTGGGATACAAACGCCCTTCTCTTTATTTCTACACATCTACAACTTACCCATCTTTCAAGGCCAAGGCAGTCATAAGCATTTCAGTTTCTACCATTTTATTGAGCCCTCAAGTTGCCTGGTGTTACATGGCTCAAGTGACAGAGCCAAGTTTTTACCCAGGTGTTTCTGACACCCTACTCTTCCCATTCCTCTCTGTTCACTCCCTGTTTTCCACTCCACCCCAATCTCTCAATGAATATTTACTAAATACTTATGGGAACAATACTCTGTTATTTCTGTGTTTCTCTTCAAGCCAGCTGTGATCAGATTGTATCTTGAACTATCTTTGCTCAACTTTAATGGCACCTTCTACCTTGTTTTGTAATTATTTTATAACTATGCCACATCCTCTGGTAGACAGCAAACACCTTCAAGGAAACTACTGTGTCTAATTTATCTTGCACCCCACAGGTCTAGGTAGAGGACAGCAGTGGAATCCTGTAGCCCTCAATAAATATTTGAGGAACAAGTAAAAGAATGTATATACCCATGAATGTTAGACACTAGATGGCTTTCAGGTCTGTGTTCTGATTATTATAATATGATCTGACTTCAAAAATAACTCTGGGCTTTAATTTAGAAAAAACCTTATGTTGATTCTGTGAGTTAAGTCTCTTATTTCAAATTCATTGGCACTCAATCCCTGGTCATTTAACCCAAAATATAAGGTTCTTTGTGCCAGCACAAATACATATCAGTGCATGTATTAAAGAGAATCACCTTTTAGGCTAGGGCATTTTACATTCCTTTCCTTCAGGAACTAATTTCCAGTCTTATTACACCAATTACTGTTTCAAGGTATCACTCCTCGATGCAATAGCAATTTTTGAGAGATCAGAAGAAGCATTTTGGGGACTCTTACCTTCTGCTAGTACCCTTAGAATAGTCAGGAGGCCCTTTAAGCTCACTTTTATGGCTAACATCCCATGGAGTTTGCTGACTGTCATCTGGCTGAATCTCAGGCTGGCTGAATTCAAGCTCAAGGATTCACAGGCGACCACTCCTCCTAGGCAGAGGCACAGGTTTACATTTTAAGAAAGACCTTCAAAGCCTTAACACAAGGTAGTGAGCAATGGGCCAGTTTCAGGCACTTTCCCACCTCTACATGGTGTGATAGCACCAGTAGTGAGAGGGGAAGCAAACATCTCATACACTACCCTTTATGGGCATTTTCTATTTCAACTCCAGTTGGAGGAAAAGTGATGGCAATTATTATGTCTACCACTAGAGGGCAGGTTAGTCAAATTTTGGAATGTTTTCTGGCAATTGAGAAGCCATGGGAATTTTTTTCTTGCTTTCAGAAATCCCCCTGCATTAGACAAGAGACCAGCATCACCAGAAATAGGAAAAAGCAAAGTCAGTGCCATTGCTATTGATAAGAGTAGGTTCTCCTCCTCATCTTTTTCTCTAGGTGTGTATAGCACATTAGGCCTACCCTAGGGAAGTAAATAGGTAGCATATCCAGGTAGTAAACACCTAGCGCTTACATTCCAGGTACTGTGCTAAGTATTTTACCTACGTTATCTTCTTTGATCCTCACAACAGCCTTCCGAGACAAAATTTTTAAATCATCATTTTACAGGTGAAGAAACAAGCTTATTAAGTTTAAATACATTACTCAAAAGCAAGAAGCTAGATGGAATTTGAATTGATATTTGTAAAGGAAGAGGTAGATGGGAAAAGGGAGGATCTTAAGGAATAAGTAAGTCACCATTAAAAGCCTCTAAGAGGACTTTAGGGCTAGCATTGTCTATCTTATAGTGGTGGCTCAAGTGGAGAAAACACCTTTAAGCAAATTATATGTATTCATTGTAAAAAAAAAAAATCAGTGTTTTTTTTTTTTTATTGTGGATACATTACCACATAGATAAATACAGAATCTTTACTATCAATTTTAATAATTGGTTTATCTTATTGTACTGAGATTTCTTAAATTATTTATCCAGTTACTATTGGTAAACTTTTCATTAATTTCAAGGTTTTCTACAATTATAAACAATTGTATAACAATTTTTTGTGTCTGCTTTTCCCAAGGAATCCCTTCTTTCGTTAATTGGATCCCATCTCATCTCCTTTAATTTAGAAAATGCCTGTTCTTTGTCATTATTTTCTGTCATACTCTTTCTTTAGCAAACAGATATCAGGTAATGTCTCCCATCTTTAAAAATATTTTTCCTCTATGTCACTCCACCTCCAGCTACGGTCTGTGCTGTTTCCCTAGACACCTACAATTCTTAAAAGAGATGTTTATACTTGCCAGTCTCACTTTCTATCCTCCTGTCTTTTGAATCCACTTCAATCAGGCTTTCATCCACAGCCCTCCACAAACAGTTCTCATCAAAGTCATCAGTGACAACCATGTTGGCAAACCCAACAGTTAGTTCTCTGTCTTCCTCCTTCTTGCAGCATTTGACACATTGGCCTTTCCTTTCTTCCTTGGAATGCTTTGTTTGCCTTCCACAAAAGCACTTTTTGGGCTTCCACCCAAATAGCTACTGCTTTTCACTGCCCACAGTTCCTTTTGCTTGTTTCTCCTCATCCTCCTGACCTTCAGTTTTGGGGGCATTCCAGTACTGACCTCTTCTTTTCTCCAACTATATTCATTCCTTAGTAGATATCCTCTGGTCTCAGGTCTAACTACCATCCATATGCCCAGACCTCTTTTTCTGAACTCCAGATTCCTAATCCAAGTGCCCACCTGATATCTCTGCTTAGATGTCTGACTGACAACTCAAACTGGATGAGTTGAAAGACCTCAATTTCTCTGACCTCATCTTACCCAACTTCTCTTTCTAGGCTTCCTCATCTCAGTAAATAAACTTCTCAGCCAAAAACCTCAGAGTCAGCCCTGACTCTTTTATTTCTCTTACAGCTCACGTCTGCTCTGACAGGATGGCTCTACCTTCAAAACATATCTATAATTCAACCACTTTCGACCATCTTCGCTGTCATCCTCCCCATTGTATCTCATCTGGATTATTGTTGTCACATCCCAGGTGCTCTTCCTGCTTATACTTTTGCCCACTGCTAGCCTATTCTCCACCCAGGAGCCAGAGTCTTTACAAACTCATGTCATAGACCATCGCTACTCTGCTCAAAGCCCTCCTATTCTGTCTGCTTCATTAATGGTAAAACCTCAATGGCCTTACTGTGGCTGACAAGGCCCTGTATGGTCTCAGAGCGCCACCCTCTTAGCTTCTACCACTTTACACTTCCCTCACTCTGCTCTAATTTCACTGGTCCCACCTTGGTACCTGCTCTTCCCTACGCCCTGCTTCTCTACTTCTTTCAAGTTTCTTTTCTACGTCTCCTTATCAGAGGGGCCTTTCCTAATCACCCTGTTAGGAGCAGCACATTCCATTTTTTATTGCCCTCACCCTGCTTTATTTTTCTTACCAATATCATCACCACTACCACCATCAACACACACATGTACACACACAATTTATTCCTTTGTCATTTGTCTCCCCTGACTACAATGCATACTCCTTGAAGGCAGGCATTTTGCTTGTTTTGTTCTCAGCTTTACCACTAACTTCTAATTCAATGTCTGGCTCAGTACAGATCTGTTGAATAAATGAATATTCGTCTTATAGTACAATTATCTCCTTAGCGTAGATTTCTAGGAGTGGGATTACTGACTATCAGGTTCTGAATTTCAAAGATAAATTTGATGCATTTGACCAATTTATATTCCCATCAACAGCATACCATGACAGTGACAGTGACCCAGGGCTCTCCAAAAGGGATTTTGTCAATACTTCTCATCTTCGGTAATCTCATAGGCAAAATATTTTCTTTTCATTTGTTTTTTGGGATTATTTTCATGTTTATGTATAGACTTATCAACTTTTTGTACATGCAGTGTTTGCGCAAATCCCTAGATTATGTCCTTTGTCCACTTTTATATGTGATTATTTCCCATATTGATTTGATTTATCGTGTATTAAATCTTCCTTAAGTTGATGATATTTTTTTCAGTTTTTCATTTATCTTTCAACTTTGCTTTTTATGCTTTTGCCAGAAAGAATTTAACAATATGTTATGCAATCAAATTTATTCATTTTCCCTGGTGATTTTTTATTTCTCCAATAAAATTATAGTTATGTGAATGAATATTGGAATATTTAGCTTGCTTAGGCCTTCTTGGAAATGTTTACCAAGTATGTTCTTTTCTTGTAGACAAATTTCCCACTAAAGTATTATATCATGACTCAGGTAGAAGGAGGTGGCATAGCACTACCGGGCTGATCAAACATATGGTTCCAGTAATCTGGGAGGTAGGAATGCTATACCACACCAAGATGCCATGAAACCAGTTCACAGAAGGGTGCGCTGACACACTATTAAACATCTGTGCATAAAGCAGGTGTCAGAGAGAGAGAGAGAGAACAGGGTTGTTCAAGACCAGAGTCAACTGTCTTAAGCACAACTTCTGAAACTTAAATGGAAGCTGTGCACTTGCATTGTTCTGCTCCAAGGAGAGACATGCAAATGAACATAAGTACACAGTTCCAGAGAATCAGAAAGGTTTATCTCAACAGGCTTCCCAGATTGCAGAACCATGTAATCACCAGCTATATCTCTTTCCCTGTCAGCTGTATTTGCTGACATATATCTCATTACAAAGTGGTGTATACTTATACTTTGAGGTAGGTAACTTCCCATCCACCCTCACCCCATGTGCATCAGGCACTAAAGATGTCCTCAGGTGCAGGAACAACACTTTGTGGTCCCAATATAAGTTATAAGTTAGCTCAAATTAATATGAGTGAGGATAGTGCTTCCCATCCATTGTGCCACAGGTGTGGGAAGGTGTGCTGAAATGTCGATTCCTCTATGGCCCTCAGAACTGCTGGTACTGGGCCTGGGTGGCCTGAATCCTCAATCCTTACTCCTCAAAATACCGTCCGTGGACTAGTAGCATGGGCATCTTCTGGGAGCTTGTCAGAAGCACAGAATTTCAAGCCTCATCTCAGAATCTGCATTTTTCACAAGATGCACATTGAGGTTTCATAAGCTGTGCCTGAGACAGTCGACTCTGGTCTTGAACAACTCCACCCTTTTATCCCACTGCGATGCTTAAATATTATCATTCTTTATTTGTTACTTGATCATAAAAACGTTTGGAGAGCACTGACTCTTCTAATCAGAGCTAGGAAGAATGTCAAATAATGTTGTTGCTGCTGTTGTTTTTTCACGGTTCTGGAAAAATACAGACACGCCTTAGCACTTGATTTTGTTGGCATTGTACCATCTCTGATTGTTCATGTATAATATATAAGACTTGCTTCTTTCCAACGAGACTGTAGGAACTTGAAGGAAAAGGGCTATTTCACCATGTAACATTTCCCCTATAATTTTTTAGTACCATAAAACAGTGTTTTGCAAATTTTGTATAGGAATCACTGGGTGGGTGGGTGGGTGTATTTTATTAAATGCAGATTATTGTTCATTAGCCCTGAGAGTCTGCAGTTTGAACAAGCTCTCAGGTGATGCTGATACTGCTGGTCCATGGACCACACCTTGAGAAGCAAGGCTATAGAGTATTCATTTGACTCTCACAACAACCTTATGAAGTAGGTGTGTTAGATGTTATCCTCATTTTACAGATGAGGCATTTGAGGAGAATGGAGTTAATGTACCATGTCTAAGATTTTACAGCTATTAAGTGATGTAATTAGATCTCTTATGGTGTTTGCCTCTTATAACCCTTTTTCCTTCTTACAGTAAAGGACAGAAAAGCAAGTGAGACTAGCTCTATAATGAATTGCTAGAGCAGTTTAGGGGGCTTTTTAAAGATCAAATTTTAAGACCAAAGTTTTCTCTTTCTTTTATTGATGGCCATGACTCAGGGAGTACACTTCCAACATCCAACGTCATAGTGTCAGTCTGGGCTGCCATAACAAAACTTCATAAGCTAGCTGAGTGGTTTATAAACAACAGAAACTTACTTCTCACGGTCTGGAGGCTGGGAAGTCCAGATCAAGGCACCAACAGATTCGGTATCTGGGTTCACAGCCTGCATCTTCTGGCTGTGTTCTCACAGGGGGCTCTCTGGGGCCTCTTTTATAAGGACACTAATCCCATTCATGAGGACTCCACCTTTATGACCCAATCTCCTCCCAAGGCCTTACTTTCAAATACCGTCACCCTGGGGATTAGGATTTCAATGTATGGATTTTGGGGAAGACAATGTATGGATTTTGGGGAAGTCTAGAGCACTGATGAATAAACATTTTGTACTAGGGGGGCATTTTGAAATCTCTCAGTGGCTGCAAAATAAATTTCATGCAAGACACTTATTACTTTAGATCCAGTGGTTCTCAATTCTGGCTCATTTACTGCACTTAAAAAATGTAGATTCCTGGGCTCTACCATAAAGATACTGAATCAGAATTTTTGGAGATGGGAGCCAAGCCATCTGCATTTTTCAAAGCACTACAGCTAATTATAATGGATGATAAAGATTTTTTGAAAATTACTGCTCTTTTTATTTTTTGTCCTTGCCTGGTCAATCCCTATAATGGAATAGCTAACATTTACTCAGAATTTACTACGTATCTGGCAATTACTCAAAGTGTGGATAGGGGACCAGCAACATTAGCTTTACCAAGGAGCTCGCTAGAAAAAGCCAGAATCTCAGGCTCCAATTTACACCCACTGAATCAGAATTTGCATTTTAATAAGACTTCCAGGTGATTCATATGCACTTGGAGTTTGAGAAACACTAACTGATCTACTTGAAAAAGCTCATTTTATTTTATCTTGCCAACACAATATGTGGGCATTAAGGTCTAGGGAAGTTAAGTAAATTGCCTAAGGTCACATAGCTAATAAGTATTCAAACAAGGTCCCATCTGGCTCTAGAATCCTTGCTCTTAACAGATATACTAGTAATTCTCACGATATTGCATACAGATTTTCCTAGGGAGCTAATTAAAAATATTGATTTCTGTGCTTCCTTCCCTGAAATTCTGCACCAACCAGTCTGGGGCAGGGCTTAGAAATCAGCATTTTAACATACCCATCCCAGGAATTTTGAGGCACGTGGTCATGGTCTCAGAACACAATCTGCAAAGCACTGAATTTTATTATACTTTCTGAATGTACTTTTAGGAGAACTACCCTGTGTTTCCAGAGCACTTCAAAGTGAGGTTATGGCTGATAGCAATAAAGATTTTTTCAACCTTAGATGGAACCAGAGCCCCTGGAAACCTGTGGAACCCACCCCAACTTTTGGGAGAGAGCGTAAAGAAGCCTCCCTACAGCTGAAGAGGTGTACCGAAGCAAAGGTTTAATTGAGTACCAGACAGACACTGAGGACAGGAAAGGGAAAGATCTATTTAAGAACAAAACCAAAAGCTTGTTATTTTTCACAGTCTACAAAATTGAACACAGGCCGGGATGTTGGCTACCTTTTAAAATTTTTATTATGATTTCATGTATAATTTAAACCACTGGATGGCTATAACTCCTGCTAATAAATTGTATATACCTTGAAAATAGTAAAAATCAGCCAGCACAGCAGAATCATTCTGTTCATTGCTGGACCCATTGGAACATAGCTGAGTTAAAGAACTATAAATGGTAACTAGCCACAAAAGTGAGGAAGCTCTCCTCTTCAATTTTAACATAGAATATATTTTTGAATATAGATAGATGATGATGATGACAGATACATAGATAGATAGATAGATAGATAGATAGATAGATAGATAGATAGATAGATAGATAGATGCAACACCCCTAAAGACCTCAGAGTGTGATACACACACATTCACATTTCCTTCTTTGAGAGAACTAAGGGGAAAGAAAGGGAAACAATAAGTAGTAATAAATTATTTTGTAAGACTCACCATTTTGAGTCCATTCATTCATTGCTTTATTTAACAGCCTGTATTGAACATTTATTACACTCTGAGCCATTCAGCTGCTACTTGAGTCTATCGTAACCTTGATCTTCAAGATAACAGGGTTTCCTGGAGGTGTAGGGAGAAGGTGGGAGGAAAACACAGAAATACTCAGTTTTAACGCATTAACTTAAGGAAATGCCTCTCCAAAATATACCTCTCTGAAATTTATCTGTTATTAATAAGGAGGAAATCCGGGGCTTGAAAAATGTGACAACAGTGAGCAGTCTCTGTTTTGGGGAAGCCTTTATACTCAGTGTCAGACACACCTCACAGCAAGCGGTAGGCTCTGAGTAGTTATCCCAGACTCACAGGCAAGGAGAGGAAGAAGCCCTGGGAGGGTAGAAATGTTCCTAAGGTCACAGTGGGGGAACATGGCATATTCAGCTATGTTTGTCAGACCCTAGAGCAGCAGTCTTTTGAACGTGCCACCATATTTTCATGGTTGAGAAGGTGAATAAAGAAAAGAAAGGAAAATCCATACTTGAAGAAAATTTGACATAAAAAGTAACACCTCTAATGATTACTGCTGGGTTTTTAGAAATTCGATTCTGCAGTATTGGATAGTTTGGTAATTTCTAGACAAGTAGATGGACTGAATAAAGACAGATGGCTCATTTTCTCCTTATCAGGCCTGCAGAAGAGCTATGCCATGAGATTTCAGGATGGCCTTCTAAGATGATAATGCTTAGTTTACCCTGAGGGGACCCCGTTTTCACATAACATGCTAGATTCTAGGATGAGATTTTTTTTAAAGGCCTTAAACCCAGAAAGATGGATAAAATCAAGAGGCTCAGAACATTACAGACCACTTCCCAGATGCTAAATAGTTATAGAATACATGAGTATGTTGTTTTTCCCTGGCTGATGGATCTATGTTTTCTCTCTGATGTGTTGGGGCTAAAATCAAGTGTGGCGGTTTGTGTGTCTGTCTAAAGTTTCTGTAAGGGTTAGGAATCCAAGGATGTGGGAATCACTTATGCTACAGTAAAAAAAGTAAGGCTCCCAAATCTCAATATTTATGATAACAAAGATTTATTCCTCACCCTATGTCCAACATGTGTTAGCTGCCACTCCATTCCATATCTCCACGCTGGGACCAGGCTGATGGAGTTGACGCTCCCTGGAATCTTTTCTGTCATTGAGACAGAGGGAAAAAATGTAGTCAAACCATGTTCTTTTTTTTTTTCAAATTAAGTTTATTGGGGTAACATTGGTTAATACAATTACATAATTTTCAGGTGTACATTATAATTTGACATCTATATATTCTATTGTATTTACCATCCAAAGTCAAATTTCCTTCAGTTACAATATATTTGATCCTTTTTACCCACTTTACTCTCTCCTTACCCCCTATATTCGACCCCCTTTACCCCGTCTACCTCTCCCCTTCTCTCCTACACCCTACCTCTAGTAACCACTAGTCCATTGTCCATGTATATGAGTCTCTGTTTGTTTGTCCTGTTCATTTGTTGCTTTTAGGTTTATAGCCCACATATAAGTGATATCATGTGATTTTCAACTTTTTCTGTCTGGCTTATTTCACTTAGCATGATTCTCTTGAGGTCCATCCATGTTGTCACAAATGGCAGCATTTCATCTCTTCTTATTCAAACCATGTTCTTACTGTCACTGCTGCCCACTTTTCATTGGCCAACTGGGCCCACAACCACTCCAGAGTTCAACAGGGCAGGCCTTTATAATCCTCTCACAGGGAGAGGAATCAGAATATTTGGTGATGAGTACAATCAATCTACAACAATGAGTAAAGAGCCCTGAGGATCAAATTTGGAATCTAAATTCAGAGGTCAAGTGCAATGAATGAGAGTAAACCAGAATTGGAAGAGAAGATCGGTGAGGCTAGAATCCACCAAAGTTGGAGGAACACTGGGATTTGAATCTAGGTGAGGTCAAGGGTGATTGCCCTGGATGGTTTATGTCCAGTGAGCAGTGACTGGCTGGAAGATGAATGAACCGACTGGTTTAAGGGTTCACAAATGTGTGGGCTTAAGGAACAGAACTCATTAGGGTTCATCAGGTAAGTGTGAGCTATCTATTTTGTGTTTGCTTGGATCAGTGCTGTCCTCTCATTGTCTTGTCTTTAGCTCTCTAGACACTGATCACCATGGGGAAACTGAGGCAGTATGTTACACCAGTGAAGGGTTCTAGAACACTTCCCATGTCTACAGACTTAGAGGGTATTTTTAAAATCCCTGAATGTGTTTTACTTAAAATCGGTAACTTATATTGAACAAAAGCCTTCCAACTCACTTTAAAGGATTTTTTATTAAAACATGATACATTTAGAAGAGTCTTGCAGATAATTACTTGTCTGGGATAAATAATGATTTACAATGAGCAATAGTCAAGATTGTTAAGTTAGCTTTGTTTTTTTTTCATTACCTGGAGCAATATCAAGCTAAACTCTGCTACAAAGAGAAAAAGGTAAACAATTAGCCCAAAGAAGAGAGTCAGACCAGGCAAAAGAACACAGGATCCAATTCTTCCCCTTTTAGACCTTGAGAAAATGTATAAAGTGAGTTCGATTCAGCACCTTGTACCATTCCTTTATTCAGTGTTCATCGCACTAGTTTGAACTTTCACCTCCTAGGAGGCACTTAGCGCCCTCTTGCATCCCACTGCAGCACTCTGCCCAGGTTTGCTTCTCGAAGCAGCACCTCAGCCTCCAAAATTCTCTCTTTCATCCACTATCAAAATTACCTTTTAGTTCCCTTGGTTGGGGCCCTCGTTGGAGAGTTTGTTAAAGAGTTGCACTAAAGGAATCTACGGGTAGACTAATTCAGAATAAAGACACTGGTAACCAGTCAATAAATTAAACTTTCCTGGGCCTATTTGCATTTCGAAGCTTCCCAAGGACAATGCTTTCACTAAGCAAATACTGCTGTAATAGTGGAATATGAGACAATGTGGCTTGCCACTGGCAGAGCTTCTTAGTTAGGGGGACTTTTCTGGATTATTCCTCGTCCCTTTCAAACAACCTGTATGATTACATCTTCCACAGTCTGTTAGCACCTAGCACTACACACAACTCAGGCAGCCCAGAAGTTGATGGCTTCTCCATAGCACTGGACCATTTTCAGCAAGATAGTGTGAATTTTCAGAGTCTGTGGTGGCATGGCCAAGGAAAAACTGGTATTATAATACCATACATGTCATCAGGCTTCATGGTGATAAAATCATCAACTCCAGAGCACTTTCACATGGATTAAATAGTTAATGCTCAAAAAAATCTATGATAGAGGCAGGGCAGGTTTGTTATCTCCTATTTTATGAATATAGAAACCAAGATTCAGAGACATTATGTGAGTTATCTAAGATCACACAGCTGGTTTGTATTCCCATATCCGTTCCAGTACTTTCCCTTTATAGAGTGCTGCTCCTTCAGCTCCTGGCACTGCCTGGCCTTGCATGTGATTGGAGTTTGGATCAGTCAGGGCAAAAGTGCAAGATGGCATGGTGATGTCATAAGTCAAAGTCCCCCATGTTTGCCCCTCACCAGGATGTGGCCAGTGTTTTGCTGCAGGGAACCACCTCAGCAGCAAGGGTGAGGGTGGGGGGATGTTTTCTATATTGGTATTCTGCATCTGTGTAGGTATTGATTTCTTTCTCAAAGAGTTCCATCTGCCTTCTATCTAATTATGTTACTAATCTTCATCCCAGTCCTTTGAGGATTTTTATCCCTGTCCTTAGAGATGCAGGTTTCCAGGGTTACCAGAAATCCATATTGAAGACTTTCTCTGGCTTTCTTATAAAGGTCCTTATGAGTGGAAATCTAACTTTTCACTGACTTTATTTTCTGGATAGTGTATCTCTCACAACTTCTCTTTTTTACTTGCAGTTAACCCCTGAGAAACTGCTTTGTGCAGAAGAGGATGCAAAATAAATTATAGACACTGTGTCTTCCATGACAGTTAAAAATAATCAAATCCTACAAGGCCAATACCAGGAGATGGAAAGTGCTCTGCTCTTGAAATCAGCAAATCTGGGACAGGTCTTGATTTGTCAATAACTAGCTATGTGGTCCTGACCTAGTCATGTAATTGCTCCCGTCTGAGTCTCAGTTGCTTCATCTATGAAGTGGGGAAATAATAACTGCCACATTGGCTTGTGAGAATTTGATGAGACGATTCTGTCACACAGGTCTTCTTACACTTCAGTGTGCATAGGAATCACCTGTGGGAAATGCAGAATATAATGCAGATTCTGAATCACTAGGTCTGAGGTAAAACCTGAGATTCTGATTTCTATCAAACTCCCAAAAGATGGAACCCAGGTTGAGAACCACTGTCTAAAAACATTCTGGAACAGCATGAGGTCACAAAAGAGTGCCTGAATATTGAAGTAATGGGAAATCAGAGCAGCATTTATAAAACTTACCCAATTTATCTTTCTTGATATTTAAGACCTGCCACAAAGTAGTGTTTAAATGCAACACTTATTGTTATTTTCACATTACAGGAGTAATGAGTGGTATTTGTGGACATAAGGTAACTCACATTTCAACACGTTTCCTGGCTGACATTCAGACTGACTTACAGTGCCAGGGGCTAACGATTTGAGAATGTCCCAGCAGCCTACCACACAGGCAGCTAAATTAAACTCAATACTCAGGACCTGCATGATTAGAATGACGAACTATTCCTATCTACCTCAAGGACCTGTCAGTGGGGGAGTACTGTAGGAGCAGGAAGAAGCTAAATTTGGAAAACAGAAACTTTATTATAAAAATAAGAAGTCTCATCAATTGTTTACATATTAGATAAATTGTTGTTTGGGATGGTGAGAAATTAACTATTTCAACTTGTCTTGAAGTTTGATGGAGTTTTTAAATTAAATTTATTGGTATTGGTTAATAAAATTATGTAGGTTTCAAGTGTATAACTCCATAATATATCATCTGTATATTGCATTGTGTGTTCACCACCCAAAGTGAAATCTTTTCATCACCATATATTTGACTTTCTTTACCCTTTTCTACCTCCCTCCCCACTTTTTTTCTGGTAACCACTGAACTGTTGTTGTTTGTGTCTTTGAGTTTTTGTTTGCCTTGTTCATTTGTTGATTTCAATTTTATATTCCACATATGAGGGAAATCATATGGTTCTTGACATTTTCTGTTTGACTTCACTTAGCATGATAATCTTAAGATCCATCCATGTTGTCACAAATGACAGTATTTCATCTTTTCTTATGGCTGAGTAATATTCTATGGCATATATGTACCATATCATCTTCATCCAATCATCTGTCAAAGAATACTTTGGTTGTTTCCATGTCTTGGCCACCGTAAATAATGCTGCAATGAATGAAATTTTATGGATTTTTGCCCCAATGAAAAGCTTTTCCCATTTGAAGAAAGTAGGCAAAATCTTGTTATAGTCAACATCATATTTCTTTGTATTTCCATGTCCAAATTCTCTATCCCATCTCCAGGTACTGGACAATCTCAGGAAGCTTTGTAGACCAATCATGCTGCTTGCAACCCAAGACTGTCATCTTCAAAATGATTGGCTAAAATCATGCAGTGCCTTATGGGTTAAAAAGCACCGTTACTTACATTATCTTATTTGATCCTATGACTATCCTTTAAGCCAACAAATATTACTTCCATTATCAATTTTGGGGAATTTATGTGATATATCCAAGTTCATACTGAAAATGGCAGAGCTGGAAGGCAAAACCATTATTTGACCATGTATTTATTGCTCTTTCCACAATAATATATCTGTCCTTATTCTAGAACAGTATCTTTTCAATCTTGGACTCACATTAGAAGCTTTTAAAAAATAGTGATGCTCAGGCCCTATCTCATATCAATTAAGTCAGAATCTTTGCAACAGAGCCAATATCCATCTGCATTAAAAAAAAAAATTCTGAAAGTGATTCTAATGTGCATCCAGAAGTGAGAAATCACTCCTCTGCAAGTTCTGGGAACTGCTAGAGGGATTTTTTTTTTTTTTCAGTCAAAAGACAGGTTTCTACTCAAGGCTAGATAGTGCTGTAGTACTTGGTTCTTTGTATGTGTGATTTCTATCTCCTAGCTCAAAGCCTGGCAGAGTATGGGAAAGGAACCAAAGTTACAGAGCCCCTACTATGGGTCAGGTGCCCTGTTGGTCATTTAACTGGCCTATACCTCAGAGGTTGGATCGCTACCTCATTTTATAGATGAAAGCACTGAAGTATGCCAAAGTTAAGTAATTCATTCAAAATCATGCCACTTGTAAGTGTCAGGGCTCGGATTTGAACCTGCATCTGCCAGTCCCAAAGCTCAACTGTGTTCTATTATGTTGGTGGTTCCAAATCCTGGCTGATGAGGATAAATCTAGTCTGATCAGATGGACTAGAGAAAGGACAAGACACTGGCATGTTTCAAAATCCTCTCAGGTCATCCTAATGTGTAGTCAAGCTTGAGCCACTGCCCCACATCATTCTATCTTTCCAAAGTGCTTAGAAAGGTACTCGGGAAGGTCTTTCTTAAGCATGTGGATATGTACATACATGTACACACACACACATCAACCTACCCACATCTCTCTCCATTCCTCCACCTAAAAATTAGAGGGGATAAAGACTTTCATTCTAGAGGGGACATTTTTTAGAATAGGAAACCCAGTCATTTAAATTTATATGTCAAGACTTTCCTGAGAATTTGTGCCTGAGGGCGTGGATATCTCAAGGGAGGCTGGACAGAGGGAGGTGGCACAGAGGAGTTAGGGGAAGGTGTAGAAGGTTGAACTGGGGGTGGGGCGCGTCACTAAGACCATCTTTGCAGTTTTACCTGGAGTCAGACAGCACTAGGAAGCTGCCAAGTCTTGGCAAGCAGATGTGATCATTTAGACCAGGCTGTAAAGGGAATTGCCTTGTGACCAGGAGATCATTAGGAGGTTTAGAAAACATCTTAATTAATACCCGGATCCTGGAAAGGTCTCTGGGAGAATAGATTTGTATTTTGAGGAAAATATAGCAGACTTTCCCCCTTGCACTGGGTCCTGGCTCCACTAATCTTCAGTGGGTCCCGTGAGCACCTATGACACGGTCTGGGTTTCATGGAGGAGGTAGATGCATTTCATTCTCAGGTAAAGTGAGTCTTAAGCACTGCCACTGCTTCCAAAAGCCATATCTATGTCATCACTGTTATTCAAGATTCCAATTAAGTGCTTCAGAATTACTCCAGGGAGGGGGAGAGAGAGAGAGAGAGAGAGAGAGAGAGAGAGAGAGAGAGAGAGAGAGAGAGAGGCATCTCCCCATTAGTATTCCTACCATGTTCGAAGAAAACACAATATAATTTTTACATCAATGTTTCAAATTTGTCCAAATGAAAAATTCTTAGTCAATTGAATTCAATTGGCTGCTCTCAACCTTGGTTGAAACTGAGATTCCAACCTTTAAATACCAGGCTATTATTCAAGGGTCACAGTTCAGTGATGCCAACCTTAAGAAAGGAAACCTTAGGTCCAAATTAGATTGGGTCCAAATTAATTTGTTTTTTTTGGCCAAAGATTATATGCTGCCTAAGTGGGAGAACCATTGCTTTAGTTAAACATTTTGGGTTTCCTAAGCTAATATTTCAGAAAGTTTCCCTAGCCTCTGTTAATGACGTTTGAATTCAATTCAAGAAGTGCTAATTGAAGGAATACTTAATTGGAAGATTCAAAATGGAGTAAAAAGGAGTCCTAATCATTTGTACATCAAACATTAATGGAGCTGTTACTATGTGCCAAGTACTGGCTTAAGCTGCTGCCTTTATCCTTGAGGCTTTTAATCCAGTGGGAGAGACTCACAATATTTCCTCAGCACCCTCCAGCAGAGTCAAAGCAATATTTTCACATCTGGGGTACAGATCAGAAGAAAGAGAAGAAAGGCAGTGGGCATGGCTGTCCTCTTTGTTAGCCCTCCATTGCTTCTTCCTCATGTTGGCCTGAGCCACACCAGGAATCAGACCTTAATGATCAGACACAGCATGTTGGTACCTTCCGAACTTTTAGATGGTTTGGCTGCAGTACCTTTTGGTGCTCTTCAAGGTAGTGACAGTACTTGTGGACTTCCTCTGTGGGGTTAGTCTGTTTTATAACTAGGAAGGGGAAGCTCACTTTGATATGGTAACCCCTTGGTTGATCTCCTAAAGCCACAAAGACACCTTTCTGGACCCCAAATCTTATAGGGACTGGTTGGGCAATTGTATTTAGATGAGGATAATGCATCATAGTCAGAGGAAATCTACTTTTTCTCCATTTTTCCTTAATTATAATGTAACTCACTTAACTGAAGCAAGAATGCTGATCTTGACCTTCCACTCAGCAAGTCATAGATTAGGACTCCATCAGGCCAAGGGGATGGTAAAGCAGGAGACATTCGGGGCCTAGGAAATAGCCAGATCACTAGGTGGGGTGAGCCAAAGACTCATGAGAATAGGATATCAGTGGACAGGAACAGACAGAAGTCAAATGTCTCAAAAGTCTAGGAAGGGGTTAAGGAGTGAATGGATAGTTCTGGTCAGAAATAGGCAACCACAAAGGGCCAAAGCACTACTAGCTGCTGGGGTCAGGGTCAGACTAGGAGCTCTTGAAGGAGAGGAATCTTTACAGCTGTCTTGGCAGGAGTGGATGGGTGTGTGCCCATTGATGGGAGCTGAGAGGTAAGAAGGGAACGTAGCTGGGTAGACAGAAGAAAGGGTAAGCTATAGGTTGTTAGGAAGCGATTTGTACTCATTAAAGCAGAGTAAATTCTTTCATATACATTCTTAACCTTATTGCTGCATTTATCTTTTATGTATTTCCCATGTTACCTCCTCAGCCAACTTTGAGGCTTGCAGGGCAGGGATTGCAGGCTTGGTCACATAGATTTGGCACACAGTAGGTGCTATTTGCTTTACCTGACTCTGAATGCAGTGCTCTTTACTATCACCCTGAGGTTTCCACGTAGATGCTTAAACCCATAGAAATGACATCTCTAAAAATTATCTATGTTCTTTTTGCCACTTTTGTCTCTGACACAAGCATCACACTGGCTTGCAAAACAGTGGCATAATGTTAGAGATCTTGCTTATATGTGCTGCCAAAATATCCAAGAGAAATAACATTTATTGAGAATTGCTGCAGGCTTGGCCCTGTGTTTATGGTGCCAATGTCAGTGAAGGTTGCCATCTACCCAGCTGGTTAAGTAAAATCAGCCCCAAAGACACAGCTCTTCTCATCTCGATGGTTATGAGCTGTTCCCTGGTAGCTCCTGGTATTCTGCTCCCAGGTCTTTTCTTTGGATTTTTTTTTCTGGGCTGACAGTCTTCTAATGAGGTATGGCATTTATTCTTTCTAACTCCCCAAACCCTGTGATCCAGTTAAAGCATGTTATTGGCTTCTGTTTCTTAATATTTTTTGTGAAGAAGGAAAAAAGGGAGGGAGAGTAGAAAAAAGGGAGAAAAGGGAGAAAAACGAGGAAAAATAGAAGGGTGAAGAAATAAGAAATAAAAAATAATATGTATCTTTTTAACAGTTTGAGTTTTGCCTTATTCAGTAAACTGTTTAAATCCTTCAGTTTCTCTTTCAAGCCAGTCCCTTGTCAGAACTTGAAACAAAATCTTTTCTGCCTAGGATACAAGCTGTAGGAAACTTAAAGAGACACAGATACCTATTTGATACTTTTCCTATTTAGGGTGTGTGTGTGTGTGTGTGTGTGTGTGTGTGTGTGTGTGTGTGCGTGCATGCGTGTGTGTCTTTGTGTGTGTGCCTGTGTGTGTCTGTGTATCCTTTAGAATGGCTACGTCAACCGCTTCCGAGTTTGAAAACCAAAGATGAATTCTCTATTTTTTTCTAGAACACAAGCTCTGCTTGTAGTTTGTTTTCTCACTGGGATGGTTTAGTGGGATGGCTGAGAGGATAGTAATTCAGTTATTTATTTCAGGCCATTGGTTGGCCAGAGGGCAGAAAGAAGGATGATTAACTTTCTTATTTCTATGATTGTTTTGTAAATTTTGAAGAAAGTATAAAAAATGTCCCTTCCACCTCTGTCCTCCCAAGATTCCTCTTTCCCTGCTCTCCTTCTCTTTCCCATTTCAGCTGATTGTTGGTCACCTTTGTTTGCCAGTTGCATGAGCTGTTGCATCCCAGACTGTGCCTTCATCATGCATGAGGCAGCATTCTCTCCTGCCGGTTCAGCAGGCACCCACCACGAAGGTTTTTCTGGTCCTTCTCCAGTGAGTCTTTCAGTGGTACTCCTGATGAAACATGAAATAAAAAGCCAAAACATAAGATCCTACGAAGAAGAGAAAATTCTCAACAGTGGAATCCACAGTTGTCAGGGTTTTGGTACGTGTGTTTGTGTTTATGTGTGTGTGTGTGGGGGGGTGCAGATGTGGTGTTAGAGAACGAGGAGGACACATTGCTTAAATATTCCTGATGGTTATTTTCTCCCCAGTTGTTTTAATTCTGCCTCCCTACCCTCTACCCAGAGTGTCCCTCTGAAGATCCCTATCTGCCCTTCCATGGTTCCTTCACTTGTTGCAAGATGAAGGTAGGTTAAGGAGAGGGTACAAATACCATGTTGCATGGAAAACTCTTCAGTGAACGTGTGCGTGACAGGAGGTAATCAAAGAGCACAATGCAGAAAGGAAGAGGAGGAAGTACTGTGATGGAATTAGGAGTGTGGTTTTAGGCACAACTGGATTTGAATCCCAGCATGAGCGTGCGGTGGCCATGTAGTCGTTTAACTTCTCTTGTTTCAGCTTTCACGTGTATAAATGAGAATAAATTAGATTAGGTATTTAGAGCGGTTAGAATGCTATAAAGTTAGTAAAACCTCAAAAATGTAGATATTATTAGCATTGAATACCTTTAGGGCAAGAGCCTTGGAGTAGTGTTTATTTGAGGAGGCATGAGCATGACTTCAAAGCAGGGAGAAGAGGAACCCTATTCGCCCCCTACTCTTGAGATGACCCTGTGGGGAAGGGACAAATGGGGGGCCTCCATTCATGAGGACTTCAGGGAGGTCTAGGGGAGAGGCATACAGTTGTCAAGGATTCCATTTTTTAAAAAAATCGTGACTTACACGTCAGCTTCAACCAGATGACACTAAGGTCCTTTAAAACGTAATTTAAAGAAAAAACACAAAATCCAAAGTGTTTAAGAAGATTTAAATATGGTGAAAAATAAGTCCTCCTCCCACCCCAGCCCAGATTCTAGTTCCTCTCCCCAGGGGCAAGCACTACAACAGTTCCTTATATATATTTATGCGCCTTCTAAATGTTCTAGTCTATGAAACGCCTTTTCTGAATTTCCCACTCTTTTTTAAGCCTGCATTGAAAACTAACTTTACATGGTCCCTACTATGCTCTTTTTTCTTTTTTGAGAATTTCATGGCTTGCGTAGGTAGGTGGTCAGATCATGACCCTACCAACTGCTCACAAGTACAGTGCATCATGTTGGGGGTGGGGTGTGTGTGTGTATCCAACCGAGACCATGAAGTAGATAGGAGCATACAAGACTTGCCGATGGAGCCTGAGCCCCAGAGTGTCCTGCTCAATGGCCCTGCCCTCCTGCTCTCCCTCAGGCATCATCTGTCATTTGCTTTCTGTTCCAGGATCCCCTCTCTCCCTGTGGCTCTAGTCAGAGAAAAGCAAAATAATGCTAAGTTAGACTAATGTACTTTGATTAGGAGAAGAGAGAGAAGAGTAAATATGCTCTGGAGTTAAGGCACAGAGGAATGAAAGAAATGTGTCCTTTTATTTAAGAGCCTGGAGAAATGGCCTCTAGGCCCAGGAGGAAAAGCTCAACTAGAAGATAAAACAGAGCACAGGGGACAGAGTGTCCCCCTCAGTGGTGATTGTAAAACTGAAAGTGGTAAGTGCTTTTTCCTTTTCTGTTGTTCCAAAACTACCTAATCTTATATCTTGCCAAAGGTGACTTCATTCCTTGTGCTGTGCCACAAGATGCTGTCCCTGTTGAATAACACAGCATTTGTTAGTGGTTGGTTTTGTTCAGAAGCCAGTGCAGAGCTGCTCAGCCCTAGTTTTTACAGCATAGCCTGTTTTCACTAATTTTATAAGATCAATTAGAGGCAAGTTGAGGGGCCCCACCACAGATAAATAGTCTGCTAAGCCACCCATTTAAAATGACAATAAGAAAAATGTTAAAAACATCAACATTTGCACCACAGTTTATGATCTCTCTTAACTGCTGTAACCTTTGAGTGATTTCCTTTAATAGATGACTTCCCTTTTGTCAGATTTGATCTTGACTCAATGCGAGTATGCTACCCCACCACATGTGTGCTTGCATTAAAAAGACTCTTGGCTGAGTTCCACAACTAGACTCAACAGTTAGACACCTTAAGGGTTTCATAAGTGGTGGTCACCTCTCTGCATGATTTGGGGTGGAGGTTTTTGTTGATTTAAATTGTAGAATTAAAAAACACTTAGATGAATGACTAATTCAGGCCCCCCAGAATCTATCTCTGGGCCAGAATTATCTGGGTTAGATCTCTGGACAACTACTGAGTGATTACCTAATTACTTCCAACTTTATATTCTGCTCTTTAGATGTTGACTTAATAGCCCACAAAAAGTTATTAAAAACAGATTGGGTTGGGTAATCAAAAAGACTCTATTCACTCTTTGAGATTCAGTTTTCTCATATGTAAAATGGGGGTGATAATAACCCCTACTTCTTAGAGTTATATACAAGACATGAAGATATATATGTATGTGTGTACATTTATATGTATATGTGCATGTGTATATGTACCTTATTTAAATATGATATTGTATACTGAATGCCTAGTAGTACCTGGCATGTTAGCTATCATAATCACTATGCAATGGTCCCCTCTAAGATTTTCCCAAAGTTCTCTGGGTGAATGCCTAAAAACATTTGGCTTAGTTTTGTGTTTTCCTATTTTGGCATATTTTTTGTGTAGTTTTGTAGGTACCCACAGCTCATGCAGACAGCAATGAATCAGTTTATAGCTATCATTTACCACCAAAGGGTACTAGTCCTCCATAGTATTCTTTTTTTTTAAAGTTCTTTTTTACTCATCTACTCTCATTGACATGAATCTTTTATAGTAAAGAATTAGATGGGAAATGGAGTGTTCTGTTTATTAAAAGATTAACTTTAACTCTGAAGCATTTTTTTGTCCAGCTCTAGTTGAAAATATTTCCAAATAAACAAGTTTATTTTCCAGCCCTCAGGCAGTTCTATGAACATTAAAATTCATCTTTCTGTGTAATAGAAGTTCTTGGGGTGCCTGAGTCATCCCTCTGAACACTGGTTTTTATCATACTGGCCTGAAAATATAGAAACTGAGGAGCAGGTGTCAGCAACCTTTGAGATTACATTTTCACTGGGTTTACTAGAACTGTTTCTTAGACAGTTTTGTATTGTAGGCACCAATAAATGTTTGTTAAGTAAATGATAAGTTCATCTTTGTCCTCAATAACCTTAGTCCTTCATGCCACCTCTCTCTCCCATCTTTTCCTAAAAATATTTTATATAGCTTACAGGGACTCCTAAAATGTAAAAAATGTAGAAGATATTACTTAAGGTCAAATTAGTCTCAGCCACTTCTTCACTTTCCCCTTCCTGTGTGGTCAATTATGGTAGGTCCAGTTCTTTGGCCATGGGTGATTGGACCAGGAATTGGTAAGTGGTGGGCAAAGTATTGGCTGGACAGAGCAAATCAGATTCTCTCATCTGAGAGAGAGACAATTCTCAGTGTCAGTGTGATGATATTTCCTTCCAGAGACCCTTTTCTTGGTTTAGTTAGCTTGGGTGGGTTCTGTCCTTTACAAAAAAACAATCCTAACCAAAGCTGGGCCACAGATTTGCTCTAAGATTTCAAAGTCTAGAATTGTAGAGTAAGCTTATTTGTGTACATTATGTTAATTACATTTTCAAATGTAAGTAGTAGGTCCAATTGTCAATCTGAAAAAAAAAAGTACAATATACAATAGAGTGGCAAAAAATAAAGTTTCAAAACACAGAGAAAACTGTGGATTTATTATATATTTTTTCAGATTAACAATCTGATATTCTGTGGTGCATTTGCTTTGGACACAGATCCATGTTAGTCAGCATATGGTCTGAAAGAGTAACTAAGAGGCTGTTTAAAAATAAGTTTATCCCACATTTCCAGACTTTGCAGTCTGTGGTAGCCAATTTGAACATGAAAACCTCATCATTATTATAGCTGAGAGTCATGAAATTGAACAGACTATAACCACTCGAGTAGTTATATTCTACTCTAAGACAGACGTTTATTCTGAATATCCCCGTAAAATCTCACTGTCTAACGTAGTGAACAACATCCTCAGCTACAGGTTTACAGCAACACTAACATGAATTTTATAGTACTGTTTCTTGTAACATCTTTCAACACTTGGCAGATGGTGTTACTTCCAAGTGCAATTCAGGAAAAACGCATTTTGGGGCAGGAGGGATAGTGGGCATCAATTACCCTTTGTTGGCTTTGCTTCAGCCTGGCTTCTAATCCTTTATTCAATTCCTCCCAAGAAATATTTATTGAGCACATGCGACACAAACTGTGCTCATTGCTAGGGATACTATGTAAATGAGATAGAATTCCTGCCCTTGTGGAGTTTATAATCTGGCAGAGATTAGAGAGACATTAGCCAAGAGATTACAACCATAACTAAGTAAATAAGTAGATAAATAAAGTACCTATTATGTGCCAGGCCTTCTTCTGGATGCTTTACATCCATTATATCTGTTAAGTAGATCTTGTAATGCCAATTTGAGGGTACTGGTATTCAGAGAAGTTAGGTCATGCAGATTCGAAATTTGAATTCAAGTCTGCCAGATTAGTAGTCTAGAATCTTGTGCTATCCAGTATGGCAGCCCTAACCATGTATGATTATTTAAGTTTAAATTTAAAGCAATATGTATTAGATAAAATTTAGTTCCTCAGTCACGCTAGCCACATTTTAAGTGCTCAGAAGCCACATGTGCTAGTGGCTACTGTACCGGTCAGTATATATATAGGATATTTCCATCATCACAGGACGTCCTATTGGGTAGCACTGGTCTAGATTCTTAAAGTGTGCCACCAACTCAAGCTCAACTTCAATGTTCTATGCCCAGAACAGATTTACAAAACCAGGAGTCACTATCAACAAAACTTTCTTTTCCTTGTGCCTTCAGAAGAGAAGCTTCTGAATAGGGACCTACACTAGCATACTCTCTGAAATGTTGCTCACTTTGGATGTAGATGTTTGGAGGTGGATTGGAGGTTTTGCTTATAATGAAATGCATGGATAATTGAACGAGATAATAAATCACACCCCTCAATGTGAAGCCTGGCAGAGTAAGCACTATATATATATTTTTAATTAATTTATTTTAGTTAGTTTCAAGTATATGGTACATTGGTTAGACATCTACATAGATTGTAAAACGATTCCCTAATTGCTCCCTCCCTCTTCTGACCTTCCACCTAGCCAACATATTAATGTTAACTGCATTCCCTATGCCATGCTCCTCATCCCCAAGACCATCCATTGGCTACTAATTCTCCCAGCCTCCCAAACACCCCTCCGCTCTGTCTGTCACCAAATTGTCCACTATATTTGTGAGTCTGTTTTTGATTAGTTTGTTCTTTTTATTCCTTAGATTCCACATTTAAGCGAAATCATATGGTGTTTATCTTTCTCTGTCTGATTTAAATACCTTCTAGGTCTATTAAAGCAATATCTTTTTCTATCCCTTTCCTTTTTGCATGTAAGGGTCTTGTTTTCTTATCCTTTCAGCCACTCTATCTTTTGGTTGGAGCAGTTAATTCTTTTCCACTTAAGGTATTTATTGATAGGAATGCAGTTATTACCATTCTTTATTCCTGTTTTTGATGCATGTTTTTTCTTCTTAAAGAAGTCCCTCCAACATTTCCTGTAATTCTGGCTTGGTGGTGATAAATTCCTTATTTTTGTCTGGGAAGCTCTTTATCTGTCTTTCAACTGTAAATGATAGCTTAACCAGGTAAAGTATTCTTGGTTGTAGATCCTGGTTCTTCATCCTGTTGAATATTTTGTTCCAAGCCCTTCTGTCCTGCTTAGTTTCTTTTGCGAAATCAGCTGCCAGTCTTATGGGTGTTCCCTTGTAGGTAACTATCTGCTTTTCTTGCTGCTTTTAATATTCTTTCTTTGTATTTAATCTTTGCCATTTTAATTATGATGTGTCTTGGTGCGGGCCTCTTTGAATCCCTGGTTTTTGGGATTCTCTGAGCTTCCTGGGGTTTTATGTCCATTTCCTTCACCAGATTAGGTAAGTTTTCCATCATTATTTCTTCAAACAGCTGTTCAACATCTTGATTTTCTTCGTTATACCGATCAGATGGATATTTGGATCTTTAACAGTGTCCCATAAATTATTTTTAAAGTCTTGGCATCTTATCTCTTGCCATTCTGATTGAGTGTCCATGGCTTTCCTGTCCTCTAGATAAGGCGTTTGATTCTCTTCTTTATTCACTTTGTTTATTCCTTTGTTTATTCCACTTAATATACTTCTCATCTAAGATAATGTGTTCTTCATTTCAGAATGGTTCCCTTTTATAATTTCCATTTCTATTTTTATGTTTTTTTTTTAAATCTCTTTGTTGAAGTTCTCTATACTTCTCAAAAGTTCATTGAGCATCTTTATAACCAGTATTTTGAACTCTGCATCTGTTAGATTACTTGACTTTATTATATCTGGATCTCTGTTCTGTTCTCTCATATGGCTTCTGCTTCTTTGTCTTACCATTTTGGCTGCCTTTCCGTGTCTGTTTCTATGTACTAAGCGAAGCTCCTAAGTTTCCCAGTCTTATTAGTATAGATTTGTGAAGTAGGTACAGTCCTGAGAGGGGTTCAGCTGCAGGCCAAACTTAGCCCAAGCTTCTACCCCTCCGGGGCCACCTGTTAACATTCAGCAAGCAATCCACAGATGCCATGCTTATATTTGCCTCAAGAGGCCACACCAGAAACCGAGGCCAGCTGCCTCCAGTGTAAGTCTAGGCGCTGCTCAGCAAAGAGCACCTGATTCACTGAGGATATACCTGGATGTGGCTTGAGAGGGCTACAAGTTGGAGGAGTGGGGATTTCAAGGAATCCTCTGGGCAAAGCGACTTCTGTTATCCAGTTCGATTATGTCACGGCTATGACGGTGCTGTGTCTGGTGCACTGGGAGTGAGGAGGGCTCAACAGGGAATAATGGATAGCGCCAGCACTTCCGTACAGAGTGAGTCTTACCTCGGCCCTCACTCTGACAATGTCTCCCTGTAAGTCCCTGGTGTCCCCTGCACACAGCTCAATTGGCACTGGTGCTCAGAGTGAGCAGGTCTGTCACTGAGAAAATCTGCTCAGGGATGTGGCCCCTTTAAGAGGCCTCTGCCACTGTCACTGCCGCAGCCTCCATCTCACTCAGCTGCTCGAGACCGGGTCGCCCTGCGTACTCGCCCCGTCCTACCTTCTGCCATTGCAGGGTGCTTTCTTGGATTTCTTCCTAGTTGTATGGCTTGTTCCTCTAGATCCTAGGTGATTTTTCCTTGCTGCTTACTCCTTGTTTCCATCTCAACTTTGATTTGGTCGCCAGAGGGATGAACAGAGCCTCTCTCATCTATGCCATTTTTTTTCTCGCTAAGGTGATATTAAAGAATGTGGAATGTGCAGTCACAAGGGCTAGATTTGAGGCTCAGTTTATCATTTCTAACCACATGGCCTGTATAAATGAGTCAATTTCTTTGAAACCCAATTTCTTCAATTATAACATGTAGATAATATCTGAACTTCCTATCTTGGAGGATTGTGATGAAGACCATAAGCTAATAGATATCAAAGCACTCTCTTAAGTAAAGACTTTGTAAAGTAAGGTATTATTTCTGCCCACCTTTGTGGCCTGAAACAAATGATTAAAATAATAAATTCTTGATCTTGTTTACCTGTGATTTGTTTTTTTTCCTGATAGTGGAGTACGGAGAAGATATGATTTATTGAGGGTCAGAATTAGATAAGATTCCTCAGATTTTACTGCATGAGAAAGAGGAAAGAAAGAATTGGGGAGCAGTGTGAGCCTGAATAAATCTTCATGAATTCCCTAACTACCAGGGCCAGGGCTTCGGAGACTGCCGAGTTATGTGTGGAGCAGATGCTCTCCTGTGCCTTACATTAGTGAGCCCAGATAGGTCTCAGGGGAGGGCTCTAAGCGCACTCTACTGACCACTCGTGACTGCCCAAGGGCCTTTGCACAAGTCCTGGAGAGACATGTATGTCACAAACAGAGTTGTTCCTGAGAATCTCCAGGCATGCAGGAGAAACAATTCACCTTAAATCTAGTTCTTTCCATTCAGGATAAAAAGCAACTATCATATGAAAGGGATTGAGGTTAGTGATCACTTTATGAGAAAGTTTTAGCCATCTTTCAAATTGTTAAGGCAATTCCTTTTTGTTTACATCCATGACTCACACTTGTATGTAACCCCAAAGTCAAGCCATGTGGTTAGAAATGATAAATTGAGCCTCAAACCCAGCCCTTGTGACTGCCCTGAAGGCCGCCTCCCTCCAGCCATGGTCCTGAGTCACAGAATCATTTCTGTGTTACCTCCCCTTTCTCACTGCTTCCCAGCTCTGATGTGAGTCACCTCTTATTTGTCTCTCTGCCTCCTTCCTCCTCCCCTCCCCCCACCAGAGGACAGTCCTCCCAAAAGGATGCTGCCCTTTTGCGTGGGCATCAGCAGAGGGGGATGAGTGGACAGTTTACACACCCCCTCTACTGTCCAAATCCTTTTCTATACACAACACCTTCACCCAAAAATCAATGAATGGTTATATCAGACTTTACCAAAGAGCTAGTATAACTAAAAGGAATTATAATAAGTGAGGCATGGACAAGGTGTGGGGAGGATCTTAAAGAAAAATCTCCAAATGACTGTCCTCCAAGTCAATGGAAAGCAAGAGCAAAGTCCACTCCTTCGCAGGAGACCCCTCAGGAGAACATCCCAGTTCCTAGCTGGATCTCTCTCCTTAGGTGGAGCACATCCTCTTGGAGACCGTATGCTTCTTCAAAACTCCAAAGTGCAAAAAAAGAAAAAAGAAAAAGGTCACTCTTTATGGATATTCTGCTCCTTACCCTTAGAAGTTTTTTTGGCCCTATGATCTGTCCCCACATCCCTGGGACAAGGTAGGAAGACAGAAATTCCATCAGGCCATTTTGCAAAGTCTGAGCTGTACAGTCTAATCTCAGATTCAGCAGAATTGTTCAATATGAGCTTTAACTGTTCCCCTTCAAGACCTCTTAGATGAAATGAGGTGTTTATAAGCCTCCTCAGCCTTCCAAGCAATCCTATGTGTAACTACTAGGACACTTGACACACTCACACAGTAACAATACACAAACACACTATACAATCTAAATTCATATTGAGAAAATGAAACATATTTCTAATTGCAACATGGCCCACTGAGATGCTTTTGCTGGTGGAGATAGAATATTATATTATCATGCAGAGTTTTATCAGCCTCCCTAAATTCCTTTTCCTATGCCTTCTTGGCAGAGAAAAAACTGGACCCATTATGACCATCTACTGCTTAAAAGCCACCACTTGGCTGCTTGAAACACCTTGCCAGAGCTTGAAAATTAAAGTAGTTTGTTCAGGTTTTACTTTGGGGAAAATGTTAGCTTACTAAGACTGCTATAATGAAGTACCATAAACTGAGTGTCTTAAACAACAGAAATTTATTTTTCACAATTTTGGATGGCAGAAGTCTGAGAACCAGGTGTCAGCAGGGTTGGTTCCTTTGAAAGACTTTCTCGTTGTCTGGTAGATGGCTATCTTCTCCCTGTGTCTTCATATAGTTTTCCCTCTGTGTGTATCCGTGTCCCGATCTCTTTTTATAAGGACACCAGTCATAATTGGATTAAAGCCCAACCTAATGACCTCAGTTTAACTTAATTATCTCTTTAAAGACTATTTGCAAATGTGGTCACATTCTGAGTTACTGGGGGTTAGGGCTTCAACATGAATTCTGGCGAGGGGAGACACAAGTCAGCTTCTAACAGGGAACAAGATCAAATTTTTGAGCAGGGTATTTTTCAATGTGTTGTGAAATATTTGTACTCTGAAGAGAGGCAGCAGGAAGCACTGCCATCTTCCAGTCCTAGTGCCTCCCAGGGACACAGAAGTGTTGGAAAGGAAGCAGAATTGCAAAGGAGGTGTCTACACAAACAGCTGACTCATTCCATACAGTGCCGAAGGGCTAACCCTTGTTCTCACCAGAGAGGAATCACTAAAAGCCAATTCTCCAAGAAGATTCTCCATGACATCTAACATCAATTCAAACTTGAATAATGAGTTTTCCTCTTCCTCCCTCTCTCTCTCTCTCTGTCTCTCTCTCTCTCTCTGTCTCTCTCTCTCTTTCTCTTTCTGAAACAATGTTCTGCATACTATGACTCCTTAATAAAAAGTCATGAAAAAAATTGAAAGTTGAAATAGAAGCTATTGTGATAAGGCTTTGGAATCAAATGGACCTGACTGGTGCAGAAGTTCTGGCCCTCACTAACTGTATACCTATGGGCTATTTACTCAGACATTTCCTAAGCACAGACCATATGCCAGGAATTGTGCTAAGTCTAAGAGACAAAGATGAATAAGACAAAATTTCTCCCTCCAGGAGTCTACTAGAGACTGAAAAGTAAATGAACAATTACCACAAAGCATATAACAGGGGCTCTAGTAGTGTTAAATGTACGCTGCTGTGGGAAGTCTCACTCTTAGAGGAGGCGGTAATGACTGAGTAAGTCCTAAGGGATAAAAAGAGGAGACCAGGTGAAGGGAGTTAGGGCTGGTTAGGAAGGAGAGTGTTCCAGGTAGAGGTGAAGTAACCATCCAGAACTTGAGGCCTCAGAGGGCTCTTATAAGAATTATGGTGAAAAGGTATATGTCTCATATATCTAGCCCAGTGCATAATATGTGCTAACCAAATGTAGTCCTGGAGGCCCATCCTGACCTCTCAACCCTGGTATTCTCTCCCCTAGTTTCTTCTTTGTGGGAAGACTGAGCTCTGGACATAGCAAATCTCACCATTATCAGTGAGTTTAGAGTCTGGGAAAGACTATACTCTCTTCACTATGTCAAAACTGCCTGTATTTTATATATCTTAATTTCGGAGGGTACAAGGGGATTCTGCCACCTTCTCAACTTTTCATCACAGAACGTGGAATATAAGGGAGTCCAAGAATGCAAATTGAAGTGCAATGGAAAACTGTGAGTATGCTGGTGCATGCACTGAATTATTCTCTGCATAATAATTTCTATCCCTGTAATTAGACCCTGTAATTAAGATTCACTAATGTTTTATGACATCCTGCAATTGGATTTGGGGCACAAAGGAAAGGGTTGGGGTGTGCTGGTATGGGTGGGAACACCACACACAGGGATGCCAACACTTGGAAATGGTGACATGTTTCAGGGCCATTCACTAATAAAAGTCTCCTCATTTATATACAGAAATAATGAGGCAAAAGAACAGCTTAAAAAAATAAATAGATAGAGAGGGAAGATAAGCAAAACAACTGCAGGTCGCTTAGAAAGCCAGAGTAATTTACCTCCTTGCTTTTCTTTTCCGATAAGAGTTTATCTCTATTGCCATAAATTACTTAGTAAAGCTGGAGTCAAAATTGTTTTCCAGTTTGTTCTACCTCCGTGTGACCCCCATGTAAACAAGAAGCCACACTAGATTTTTTTTCAGGCTTTTACCTGTATATCAGCCCCAAGAAATCAGGATTTCTGTTTCCAATTGTCCATGACTCCGGTGCTACGAGGTCAGTGATGGCAGAGAATCAAAAGTAGGCCACAGAGGGAATCTCAGTGCTTCCTGCATGCCAGGCCACCTGCTGGATTAAGTGAAGCCTGTCCTTGGTACCCCTGACACAGCTAAGTGGCCAGGGAGGGAACCTTGGGAAAAGAATCTAGTTCCATCCTCATCCTTGTCAGAAAGGGATTTTTTTTTTCCTCTGGCCTCTGAGAAGTTCTGAGCCCTGTGAAAGTAATTACTTTTTGACAAACTTGACTGAAGCTGTTATAAGTTTGAAAAGTGATTGGAACTGAAGGTTCTTTTTTTCTTTTTAATTTTTAAAAATGATTCTTTCTCTCTTCTTTCCTTTTTAAAGAACATATTGCTCCAGGGGAAGAATAGGAATTCAGGGAGACTGAGTAATTCTCTGATTTTTATCTGATTCTGATGAGGAGTTCTTTTCTTCATTTGCATGCCAAAACCCACGGTCCTCTTGGATTTTTTAGGCATTCTGGCTAGTATGTTGAATTTTCTATTATTTCTTATTGCATATATATCATGTTTATGGATTAAATAGGCTTTCTTACTAGTCTTGGGGGATACAAACATCATATTTAAGCTGTTACGTCTATGATTGTTTCTGTGATCCACTGCCAGATAACAAAGCACCCCCAAACTTAATGTCTTAAAACAACAGTGAGTTATTATTTTCTTCAGTTCTGTGGGTTTACTCGGCAGCTCTTCAGCCCCACATGGTGCTGTCTGGGGTTGCTGCATTCATCTGGCAGGTGGCCTGTGCTGGAAGGTCCATGAAGGTCTCTTTTACATGGCTGGGGTCTGGGTGCTGATGTCAGCTTGGGTACCTCTGTTCTTCTCCATGTAGTCTGTTTCTCTACATGAGTCTCATTCTCCAGGGCCTCTGCACCATCAGAAGGATAGCCTGGATTTCCTTACCGAATGAGCTCAGAGTGCCAGACCCCTTATACTTTTAAAGGGTAGGCCTAGAGCTGGCATAGTGGCACTTCACATTCTGTTGGTCAAAGCAAGTGACAAAACCAGCCCAGATTCAAGGAAAGATTGAAACCGACTCCACCCCTTGGAGAAAGAATCCATAGGTGCAGTTAGGGCAAGGAAGAATTGTTTGTAGCCATCTTTGGAGACATCTCCCACAATAGCGAAATGCATCTTGAACTGATGCTTAAAAACTTATTCCAGGAAATTAGGGATTGTCAGTATTGCTGAATGAACCCTAGGTAAACTGAGGGTAATCAGAACTATAAAAACTCTAACTGCTATTTATTAAGCACCTCCTTAATGTGTGCTAAGAATGGTGTTAGGTGCATTATTGCTATCTTCTAGAAAACAACCCTGAAAGGGCAGTATTTTTATATTTATCATACATATGGGGAAACTGAGACTTAGAGATCGTGTAACGCAGGGATTCCTTGGCAGCAAGCTGTGAAATATGCCAAATGGGGCTTGCTTCCTCACCTTGCTACCTCCACTTCCCCCAAGAATCCTAGCTCTCCTTGGCTCTTCACTGGCCTTGGCCACACCAGTCAGAACTCCTATCTCCCTTCCCTATTTGAAGGTCTCTTATGAAATTTTAGACTCCTTCCAAACCTGCTTTCTGCTCAGTGACAAAAGTTACTAAAGGGTTTTTAGTTAAACTTATTCTATCAAACATGTTATTCTTTGAAATTATAAGCTTTGATTAAATCAGTAAAATCTTTTTCTTAAAAAGGCACTTGGCTCAGAAAGGTCAAGGAAATTTCAAAGAATTTAGAAGAAACTTGCTATGTAGCTATTAAAAATTATTATAAAGCTACATTAATTAAAAACTGTGGTATTAGTGCCAAAATGGGTCAGAGCAAAGAGCCCAGAATTATGTCTACACACACTGAAGAATGGCTATACCAACAGAGTGAACTATGAATCGATGGAGAAGGGGTGAGCTCTTCCAAGAATGGTTGTAAACTGCCAGCCATTCATGTGAAAAAGTATAAAATTAGATCCCTACCTCATACCATACACAAAAATAAATTCCAGGTGGATTAATGGCCTAAATGTAAACAGATAAAAAATATATGTGACTATATCTAGGCATATATAAGTATTCCTAAGACCAACTCCATTCTCACTCCTTCCATGACTATAAAAGCCAATATGTCTCCTAGCTTAGAATAGTGGAGTTTGGCATCTGTTCCTGGCAATCAAAGAACCAAGATAATTCCTCAGTAGATGCAACATAAACACTTTCAGTGAACTCTCTATCTAATCATTGAGACAGATAATCATAGATCAAATATTTTGATTTCTAGGTTTTTGGGGGGAGACCCTTTTCAATTTATAGTTCCCCAATTTTTAGTGAGCCTGTTTAGAGCAGTAGATAACCCATAGCTAATGGCAGGTGGTTCTCAGAGGAAAATATCATGCCTCTTATTGAGAAGATATTTTAGGGAACAGAAAATGAGATAGTACCATTAATTCATACAAGAAAAATTATTATATAAGCGCCATTTAAATATTTCTGTTTAAAATAGCCTTATAGCTTTGAACTTTTTTTCTATACAGATGTGGCATTCCTTTAATGGGTTTCTAACAGTGGCCAACTCATGACCTCCCTTTTTGCTTTTAACTATATGATATTTAAGATGCTTAAAAAAGTATTTCCATTTGAGGGCTGGTTATTAGATATAATGCCCAAATTATATTTTAAATAAAGTATCCCATCTAAATTAGCACACTTATATCTCTGCTCCCAACAATATTTATAGGAAAACTTAATATTGTGACAAAATATGCAAATCCTATTCTGGTGAGGAGGTGACATTGCTAATAGCAGAGAACAGTGACCTGACAAATCTATTTTCTCACAGGAGATATGTAGAAATGATCGCTGTTGAGGTTTTGTTTGCCCTTTAAAGTTAATGAATTGCATGATCTAATAATAACTAATTGTACCTTCCTTCTGTCACAAAGATCTTAAAGTATTTCACAATCAATTAGCAGCTCAGGGATGTCACCATTATTGGACACTTTGCAATATGGATGTATTCAGAGTTAATATAGAGTTGACTTTACTCCTAAACAGCTCAGGGTGGAGCTGGGTTGTAGCTGAACAAGCAGGCTTTGCAGTTTATAAGTAAAACCTTCAGTATCTCACCAGCTTACTGGCAAGTTTTCTTGGTCCCTTGCTTTTATTTTTCACATATTGCTTTTCTCATTACTTGGGTATTGTCCATTAGATCCAGTGCTGGAGCTCAGGTCTGGTGTTTCTACTTTTCTGCATGGCATTGCTGCATTGCTGCTCTTGATTAGATAAGCTAAATGTGTGTACCCAAATGAAGCGAAGTCCAATACTGCATAATTATCCAGTATATTTGGTTGGCACACACCAGCAAGTTTGGTGACTTAGATCAGAATGGATTTTAGGTTAAGGTCATGCTAGAAACCATTCAAGACTTATGGGCCAAATCTAAACATTCAAATGCCACCAACCTTGAAAGGCTGTTGAAACCCTATACAATGAACTATTTGCTCATAACAGTAGGTGACCTGGAAGATGGTTAAATGATATGGTACAGTTTCCCGAGAACCTTTAAGGCAGACAATTCTCAAGACTTTTTTAGTTTACACGGTTTGTATGTTTGAAGCAAACACAGGCCAAATTTAAATAGCTCTTAATGAATCCTCCTAAGGGGAATTTTAAGGTACTTCGAAAAACCTTGTATAATTTACTTTATTCTCTGGAGGCTCTCAACCTTACTGGAAACTGAATATTCTGTCTTGGTAGTTTAAATCGGGGCGGGTTCTTGCTGGAATGAACTACTCAGCTATTTTCTTTTAGCCAAGCTGTGCCTTCAAGTGATGGAAAAGTCATGCTTTAGTGATCAGTAATGTTACCAGAACAAAGGGGGCCGTCTGCCTGTGCACATCTAAATCAATGAGATACCTACAAGTATTGCAGCAAAGAAAGTAAGGGTTTATTTTAGGGAGTTGCAAGTCCCAGAGATAAAGGCAAGCTATCGCTCTTAAAAACCTGTCTCCCTGGGTGTCTCGAGGGGATAGATTACATAGGGGAAAAATCCTTAGTCATGGAATCTAGGAGAGTTGGGGTCATGGGCATTACTGATTGGATGGGGCTGGGGTAAATTATTGTTATGTCCAGTTCTGGAATCAGCCATGGCATCATCCCGTCTGGTCCCGTGGTCAGTGGGGCTGTTCCATTTTGATGGGTCTGAGGCTTAAACCCACCTACTGCCAAGAAGTTATCCTTAGTTTAACTGAAACTTATGTCTTAAGGTTTTTCGATTAAGAGAGTAGACATACAAAGATGAAAGGATAAGGATGGAAAAGAAGCAAGTGAGTCACAATGCCATCATCTAGGCAAAAACAGCCTGAATCAAAGAAAAAGCTATAAGCAAAATCTGGATGCAGTTACCTTAACAGTGTGGTAGGCTGAGTAATGCTCCCCCAAACTCCCACAAAGATATCTTTGTCTTTTACCTTATATAGCATAAATATATTACCTTATATGCACCCCCCACCCCACCCCACCGCAAAAAAAAAGAACTTTGCAGATGGGGTTAAATTAAGGATCTTGAGATGGGGACTTTATTCTGGATTTTCTGAGTGTGGACTAAATGCAATCATTAGTATCCTTATAAGAGGAAGGCGGAGGGAGATTTGACACAGAGAAGAAGACAAGGTAGCCACATAGCCAGAGATTACAGTGATGCAACCACAAGCCAAAGATGCCAGCAGCCATCAGAAGCTGGAGAGGCAAGGAATGGATCCTCCCTGAGAGTCCTGGAAGGAGCATGGTCCTGCCAGCACCTTGATTTTGGACTTCTGGCCTCCAGAATTGTGAGAGAGTGTGTTTCTGTTGTTTTAAGCCACCAATTTGTGATGATTTTGTATAGCAGCCCTAGGAAAGTAGTAAATGCAGTGAGGAGAAGCGGAGTAAGGGGGCACAGAGGAGGATCCTCAGCTGTCCCAGGATCTGCCTCGTTAGGAAGTCTAGAGAATGCAGCCATGGTCCAGAACTGGGCTCCAGAGGCAGTCCAAGACTGCTTGGGTCCAATAATGTTAATTGCTAAAAAAAAAAAAAAAATTAAGATGAGTGTGAGATTGATGGTAGAAGCCTTAGGATTTCCTCAAACTTAAGTTACACTTCACATTTCAGCCTGTACAATCTCTCAAATCCATTGATGTGCATGTGTGTGAAAACATTAGATGCTAATAACAGTCTGTGAAGGCATGTATTTAATTTGGCTTTCCTTTATCTCAGCTTTCCCTTTATCTAATGGAACTTCATTGTGAGAGTTATTTTCTCTTTCACTTAATTCTCTTTTTGGTAGGAGACTTTTTACATGATGGCTCCTCAAACTGCACAACTGAATTATAAAAATCTTTTTGAAACCCAGCGGCTTGCTGGTCCTTTCAGGCAAAAGAAAGTCTGTCATGCTGGGGGCTTTGCCTGGTGAAAGTGGACTTATTCCCCTCATTGGGGCTGGGAAATGTCAACACCTGTGGGGTGGCTGGAGGAGTGAGCCTGGAGCTCTCTAAAGAGAGAAACTCTTCAGCTATCCCTGGGCTAGCTGAGGAGTTTGGATATGAAATAACGTGTCTATTTTGCAGGGGCTCTACTATCTGACGAGAAACCCCCTGGAAACACAAAGTATCCTGCTCACTATTAGGGGCTGGAGGAAATTCAGCTGAACAGAACAAAATGGTCCTGAGGACAAAATGGCTCAATCAAATGAAAAGTGATTTCTGAGCTGACATCAGCCTGACATTAACAACTAGGTTCTCATTATTATCTGCTTTTGAACCTCAGTAGGAGAACTTGCCTACCTTTGATACTGTAAGCACAATGCTTCATGTTTAAAGATTAAAGCAGCTTTTCTGGTTTGTTAGAAAGAAATCACATGGGAATGGGCTTCACAGCCAGAAGCTGGGCTTCCTGAAAAGGATGTTACTCTGCAGCAAGATTATCTCCCCCTTTCATGAATATCAAAAAAGCCCATGATTAATTCTCTCCATTAGAAGCCCCATCTCCCACCACTGTTGTGTTTAGGATTGAAGCAATAGAGTCTGATTACCATTGTGTCCTGTGCAATTTAGACCGCAAGTGCAAAATGTAAAATGTTAAGAATTTTTTTTAACATCTTGTCACTCCAGATGAGGTTATAGGTTGGAAGTGGAATGAAACAATACATTGGTAATTAAAGACCGGTGTCTTTCCTGGGACTAAAACACAGCCCACAGTGCCAAGATTTTGACTGACAGTATGTAATTAAAAGTTGCTTTAAATGGTTACTAAACATAACTGGTTACAAAAAGGTGACAGGAATAATTTTAATACAGGAATTTTTAAAAAGTTAGACACATTTAGAATATATGTAAAACATCTGATTAAACATTAAAATTAAATCTCTAGGGTGCACTGAAAGGATTATACTTCACAGATTTTGCTTTCTTGTTTACATAAAGCAATAATTTAGTGTACACTGTATTTGCAAAAAGTTACCAGTTAATGTATATAAATTTTTAGGGGAAAGAAGTATTAGGACTATAAAAGGGTGGTATTTTAGATGACAAATTTCAATATGCCTGGATTTATCCCTCTTGTTATTGTATTTATTTAAAATAGTTAAAATTTGAAATTAGTTTTACCGTATATAAATTATACCTCAATTAAAAATATTAATTATTGGTCAATGTGAGTACAATATTTTGGTGGGGCAGGAGGGAACGTCTAAGAAAGGGGAAAGGTGAGAGCACAAAATGATTCTTCCTGTTCCCCAAGTAACATTTACGGGAAGGCCTATTTACTTGCAAAACTATCTCAGTTACTCTATCACCAGGGAGTTACCAAAATGCAGAGAAAAGATTTGTTTTCTTTTTCTATCTTGTTTTAAAGGCTGGAAAAAATTTAATTGAACATACATATTTATGAGTTTAATTTAGTTCACACACAATTTGTTAATGTGAATTTTATTTGTTTTTGTGGGAAACATTACCCTTGATGGCCAAGCCCAAGCCCACCTGGTTGTCCAGGCCCACAGCTAGGAAAAGTGCTGATAGAATCAGAGAGCATGGATCCAAGTCCAGCAGTCCCTCCTGGGTCACCTTAGATGAATGGTCATTTTTTCGCAACTGCAATTACAGCACACCAGATCCTGTTAATAATCCATGTAACCAGCCCTGAACTTTCTTTTTTGCTTCTTGTAGAACTTAGAGAAGATATGAAATTTATCTGACAATAAATAAACAGGCACAGAAACTCATGATTAGCATTATTAATCTTCTCTAAAGAAAACACACAGCAGGGCACCTTAAAATGTCAGGTTGATAGCATTCAACAAATCTGAACAGCCGAAGAGAAAAATATTGCTAAATTAGTTCACAGCCAGCCCCTCACATCCTTACCTTCTACTGTGAATGGCTTTGTGATAATAGTAGATGTGGAGAAAACCTTTATTCCCATTGGAGCAACATGGGCTCTTTGTCAGGACTTGGTTCCATCCTGACTCTGAGATCAACTATAGCGATAATTCACATTACTACTGTCTGCAAGAGACTCGCTGTCTTTTCAGCATTAGCAGTAAACTCTATTGTCCCATCGAACAGCTCAGTCACCCATGGATAAGGCTAGTACTGCTGATAGATATGGAGGGACAAAGGGTAAACCATAATCTCTAACTCAAGGAGCACTGAGTCTGCTTGGGAAGATTATACACACACACAGTGCTTATTTACCACTAAAAGTAAGAAAGGAAGGAAAGAAGGGAGAGAAGGAGAGAGGAAAGCATAATTTTGAATCAAATCCCATTGCTTTCCATGTGATCCCTGTTTATTATTTTTAAATTGAATTACTTAAGATTAATTTACTGGTGATTTAATGCTTAATTAAGAAAACTAATGACAGCATTTTGAGAAACAATATTTAATACCTTGTAATGAGGGTTCAGAACATCACACTACCACTATCTTAATATTTATTTTGCTTATAACAAAACAAACAAAAATATTTTCCTCAAAAAGTTCTCATACTTATTGTTTGTAATAGCAGTGAAGTAACATGCTTGCAGTATCCATGGATCTTTGCATTTCTGAAAAGAGAAATGAAAAAGAAGCATTCCTACTTCTCCACAGACCCAGGAAGAAGGGACAACAGCCCATTTGGATTGGTTTTAGTTACACAGTATCACAAATGAAGACTCACTATAATAGTCCCTTAGCTGTAATGTCACTGTCTATGTTTCAGTTGTCACTTTCCAAAAATATTCAATGAAAAATTTCAGAAAATTTCAAAAAATAATTACAGGAAAATTTCATAAGTTTAAAATTGAGTGCCGTTTTGAGTAAGTAGCATGATGAAATCTTGCGTGTCCCGCTCTTTCTGACCTGGGATGTGAGTTGTCCCCTTGTCCAGTGTCTCCATGCTGTAATCACTCCCTGCCTGTTAATCATGTAGTAGCCGCCATCTTGGTTATCAGACAGACTGCTGTGGTATCGCAGTGCTTGTGTTCAAGTAACCCTTATTTTACTTAATAATGGCCTCCAAACATAAGAATAATGATGCTGGCACTTTAGATATGCCAAAGAGAAGCCTTAAAGTGCTTCCTTTAAGTGAAAAGGTATTTATGTATAGGAAAAAGCATAGGACATATAGAGTTGGGTACTATCCGTGGTTTCAGGCATCCACTGGGGAGTCTTGGAACATATCCTCTGTGGATAAAGAGGGATTACTATATAGTCACTGTTTCTTTAGTATTTCTCTCTGACTCTGTTGAATGTGAAAGGTGCTGAACTCTCAGCAGACCTAGTGGAAAAGGAGGGGAGGGGAGGGGAGCCACAGACTAACTTAAAAACATTTGATTAAAAATCTTCTCATCTATATTTACACACGCAGGTTTTTGAGCTATCGAGAGCAAGTTGCAGATATGATGCCTCACTACTCCCTAATACTTCAATGTATAGATCCTAAAAAAGACAATGTATATATCCTAAAAAGGACATATATAACCACAGTATGGTCATCAAAATGAGGAAATGAACACTGATAAAATACTATCATATAGTTCTCAAAGCACATCAAATTTCTCTGATAGCCCTTATAATGCCCTTTATCGTTCCAGGATCAGACCTAGGACCACGTGTAGCATTTAGTTGTCATGTCCCCTTAGTCTCCTTTAACTGGGAACATTTCCAGTGGTGTGCTGATAAACTGGCTCACTGAGAGGCAAAAAAAGGCCTTGATTTGTAGCAATTGCCAATTTTTATGGTGTAAATATTCCCATTCTGGCAAATTTCAAGTGAACTTCAGATATAGGAAGAGATGCATACAACTGATTTTCTAGAGTGGGTGAGCCAATACCAGCTGGCTCTAGTATACCACTGACTTCCTCTGTCTTTTTTTGTATTTCATGGCTACAATATGATTTTTATTCAGTACAGGCCAGTTACTTTATAGGATGTCCTTCATTCTGGGTTGTCTCATACTTCCTCATGTTTAAATTCAATTTATCTACTTGCTGGCAGGAATGCCACAGAAGTGATGCTGCATTCTTCTCATCAGGAGGTGCCTGATGATTTGTCCCATTACTAGAGATGATGAAAGAGATGCCTCATTCTTTTATCACATGATAAGAGAGGCTCTAACCAGTTTTCTTCACTGTAAAGATAAATTGTAAGTATTTTATACCTTATAGAATAAATAAAAATAAGCATTTTATGGGGAAATATTTTGAGACTTCTTAAATATCCAGCTCCTCCTGAAATTTTACCTGCTAGTTTTAGCATCCATTGATGATTCTTGCCTGAATCATTATTACAATATGATAGCCTAATAGGGATTATTTAGTTCCATCAACTTTACAATTATTAATTGTCATTCTGCTGTAAGGTAGATCCTTCCATTTTCCCCAATTTATTTATATTAGCATGGACTCATGAATCCCTATTTTATTCAGTGGGTTATAGCTTGTTACTATCATTATTTATGTTGACGTGGAAATTTTTCAGATTTGGCCAGGTTAAGACTCTTTAAGATAGTATCTATGTTCTTTTGGCAGAGTCTCAGCATCGCTGGATGAATTTCTTACTTTAGGGCATAAAATGTTCCAAGTGAATCTTTAACTTTTCCTGCATTGGCTGGAATTAGTCATTTTCTGGGGAGCCTTGGTATTTCTCTGTCTCTCAGCAGACAATGGTATTTAGCAACAAAGATCTGGGTAGTATATGTGCTCAGGTTTCATTACTTCTCAGCTTTCTCAGAAACATGTACACACACACACACACACACACACACACACACACACACACACATTGTGGTAGACCATGAATATATACCACTCAGATCCTCCTTCAAGGAAGGACCTGTTGCAAGAGCTGCCTTACCCACTATCACACCTTTCCTGGTGCAGCCAGCCTGCCCACATCTATGACTGAGAAAAATACAAAGCCTGGTCATTTTGGTGCAATGAGGAACAACTCTGACAGGCCATGTATGCTCCAGCGTGGAGCTAGCCAAGACTTTCTTGGGCCTGCATTGCAGTTCTGCCCAATCTGTTTTCTTCCACATATTTGGATCCATAATAAGTATTCTACATGCCAAACGTTATATTAGTGTTAGCTTCCAGAGAACCCAATCCGAAATGCCTATGTGCATGCATACACACGCACACACACAGACATTTATTTCTATATTTATAAATATATAAGTTCACATTGATACCTCCAATTTCAACCAATCACCTGGGTTTATTCGTGTCTTCCCCTCTCCCATAATCCTAAATATATTTACTTATTTTCTCCATCTGTAATCAATCTCCTGACCAGGCAAATTGTCTCTTCATCCCCAGCTCCACCAGCCCAACTAAACTGGTTCGGCTGATCTCACTGTCTGTATGAGCTGAATCCTCAGCACTGAACAAGGGAAAAGGAGTCCGATTCATTTTATAAGATAGTGGGTTATAAAATTTAATATAAATAATACATTTTATTTGGTTTAAAATGCATTTCAATAGTGTCTGATACTTGTTTCCTTTTCACTAGTGACTAAAGTCTATTAAAAATGGAATTCTGTATTATAGTTTTATCTTTTGTCAAATGGAGAAAGAGTTTTCAGAATTAGCATTCTGACATATATGATAGAAGAGAAATGTCAAGAGATGGCCCTAATTGCTTTAGGAAGTTTCTCAGTAAAAATAGCTATCATTTCTAGCTGAGATAGAAAAGCGTTTGCAGAGGAGGTGGGGTTTCATCTGGTTTCTCTCTAGGATGTTTTGAATTTGAATGAGTGGATCAGAAGTGAATCAGGGAAAACAGAAAGAAGGGACATAGTGTCAATGAATAGGCATAGTGGGTAGAACAAGGGGTATCAAAGGGAAGTGAGTAGATCAATTTGGTAGAAGAGAAAGATTCAGGTAGGGGGCATGAGGAACATAAACCTGGAAAGTTAGCTTGTGGAGGATCCTGACCATATGTTCTGCAGATTCAGGGTACCAAAGCTTGGAGTGCGCAGTTCTGGCAGCTGGAAGAATATGTGAGGAGCCGTGGGCATATGTGACATAGCTTTATTCAGGCATAGCAGGACACAGGCAGGCACAGGCACAGCTCCAGCTCCCCAGGCTGCACAGGTGTGGCTGTTCTTATAACAAAGTGAATAATAGTAGCTTAAGGCCAGGTACTATAATCGATCTACAGGTTGTATAGGATGCTGTATCTAAGGTCACCTGGGATGCTGTATCTAAGGTCACTTGGGACACCTTATCTGAGGCTGCCCGGAAACTGCCCAGCTTGCTGGGAGGGAGCCTGACTGCATCCATTTTGTTTGTCAGTTCTCTCACCCAACACCATATTTCAGATTTTATTTTGTAGACAATGGAGAGCTATACTTTATCTTTTGAGTATAATGATAAAGATGAGTCTCGCAGCAATGCTTGAGATGCTTCGGTGGGAGAGAGTATTAGGCCATTACTACAGTGATTTAAGTGTTGATGGTGAAGGCAGTGGTGGGGCTGGTGAATCTGTCAGGGTTCAATCAGAACCCTATTGTGAGAAAAGCTATGGAAGTAAGGGGGAGTTGGAAGGTCAAGGAACAGTCACTAACTAGTCCTTCTGAAACACTGGCATGGATGGAAAAGCTGGAGATTTAGGGGAATCTGGAAGATAAGTATGTGAAGCTTCCAGGGTAGAAATATTAAGGAGAAGTGGTAGAAAAATTTATGGAAAGTTGTCACCTCTGTGTAGTTACTGTTTCTGTAGGTCTGTAGCCAGGCGTCTTGTAGTGGGCCTGGGCTACTGTTAGTCATCAAGACAAACAGTTGGGAAGGAGAGCTAAATATCAAATAAGGGAGAGCAAAGACCGTTGAGATAAGAAAGAACCCACCCACACCTCTGCATCTGTTTGTCACCACTTCTAATCATAATGACCTTCAGAGACTAATGGCTGCAAATCACTCCACCTTCCAAAACTTGCACAAATTCTTTGTGTTACTCTAGGTCCTCTGGAAAGTAGAAGCCAAAATGAGATTAACTTTGCAAGAGACTTTTTAAGGGAAGCATCTGTGAAAAAACAGTGGGGAGAGGACCAGAGTAGGAGGGAGGCTGAAAGAGCCATCAGACCTGGATGCAGGTCTGATTCTGGGTAAAGGAGAGAGGGAAGAAAGGAAGGTTGGGTGGGTCAGTGCAGTTCTAAGAGAGCTCAACAAGGCCCTCAAGGAGTCCTCAAGCCAAAGAGGAGTGTTGATTAGAGGGATGTCTCATCTCCTAGGTATAAGCCTACCCTAGTATCCCTGCCATACTCAGTCATTGGCTGAGAGTAACCCATAGAAGGTGTGGCCTAGGCACTTAACATGGTGATGGATTTCAGAGTTCAGTGTCAACTGCACTCCCTGTAGCTGGAAATCTAAGGGTCTTTTTCTCTTGGCCACCACATTCTTCTCTTGATCAAATCTTACCTGGAATATAGGGAATGGATTAAGTTCCACTTAACTAAATTGGCACAATACAAACTGCCACAGTTGCTAACAGTGGGGGTGAGCAGAGAAGTTGGGATACGGAAGTAGAAAATAACAGGACTTGGTGATTGGATGGGTAAAGGGGCAAAACTGAAGAATGTGATAAAATGCATTCTTGTCTAGGCTGCTAGGTATGAGAAAGAGAGAAGTTAGAAGCAATAGCTGTTCTGCAGAAAAGCTGACAAATCCAGTTTTAGACATGTTAAATTTGAGGTCCTGGAAGGATATGCAAATGGAACTTTCTAATAAGCACTAGAGACACTAAACTGACTCTTGGGTAGAAGCTCAGGGAGAAAGATTTGATGGCTGTGCACGTAGAAGGATTTGTGGAGGGTGTGAGAATAGGTGGATTCTGAGAGCCTATCAAAGAGAAGATTTAATCCTGGCTTATGCCCACATCTAGGGGGACTTGGGGAGGAAAGGGACAGAAGGATCATTCAGAGATAGAGATCAGAGAAGCATTATCATGCAGTGTCGCCAAAGCCAGAGGAGGAAGTAGAGTCTCAAGGAGGAAATCTCTGCAGTGTCAGTGCTCCAGAGAGGCCAAGAGACTAAGGACACACCCGGGCTGCCTTTAGATTCAGGATTAGAAGGTCATTGTGTTTTGGCCTAGTGTAATTTCCAATAAGAGGTAGAGGCAAAAGCAGATCTCTGGGCATTAAGAAATGAGCAGCAGGTTAAAAAATGTAGGCCAGTGGAGCCATTTGACCAGTGTTAAGAATAAGTGAAAGGTTTCCAAGAGGAGGTAGATTTGAGCATAATTATACACCAAGAAGGAGGAGCCAATGGAAGAAGAAGAGAATAAAAATATTAAAAAGAACAAAATCCTGAGAGAGCTCAGAAGAGGTGAAATCACAAGCTCAAGGGGAGGAGTAGTTAGTGTTAGAAAGAAGATATATGTATTATTTTCACATGCCCCCAGAAGAGGAAATCCTTGCCTCTTCTGTAGAGGTCCTGTACATTATCCTTGGACTGATTAATTCCATCCATTTTTACTACTAACAATACCTCATAAGTCAATCATATATTTACAGACTAAGAATATAAGTTACTTGGCTTTTTACATATCTTTTACTTATTAGAACTAACTGCATGGAGCAAGTCATAAAAAGAAATACTTTGCAACTCACTGGAGAAGTATCATCCATAGATGTCAGGGTTCTGGTATCTTATTCCTATATTAAATTTAAGAACATGGGGGCTTGTGAAACTGGCTTTTTATTTGAGGATTTGTGGAGTTAGCACATTCTGAATGTCTTCAGCAAGATAATTTAAGTAAGAAAGTTTGTGCATATCTTTCATGCAGGTGACAACATTCCATTACACAGTGCAGAACACAGTCATTAATAAAGCAACGTCCTCAGCAGTCATGCATATTTCTTTTTTATAACAAGCACCTTGTTTGGTAATGGCAGAACAGCAGAGTGAATGTCCTGCCACATTGAAATTCATAAAGTACAATCCATTTTATGAAATGCACATATAGAGACTTTCTGCTCCACTCTTTCTAAATTGCTGTCTCCATCCTTAGGAGGTAGGGATTTGGGAAATACTCTCCTGGTAATAATACTTTAAAATGCATCTCCCCTGCAGTATACCCATTATGTCGATTGAACTACATAAGAAATTCTTAAACTATGGCCTGCCTTATCTCTATAAGGATAATTATCTGGGGAGGATGCTATGCTCAGAAGGAGTAGGAGGAAATGACGAATGGCTCCAATGAAGGACTGTCCTGGGACTCAGCATCTCTGTAAGAGCACCTAGGAGTACATGCTGTCAAAACTTATCAGGCAAATCAAAAGATAAGAATCTCTCTCCTTTTGTAAAATGAAAGGGAAAAATGAATAAAGTGCATATTTGGGCATTGCTCTGGTTCCATTCCTTTCTCTGGGTTCCTCTGACAAACCTTGCTTATTGAAGCTAACCGGGGAGAAAAAAATGTCTGTTTTATAGAACGTTTTCAAAGAAATGCAATTTTAATACTCCTAAATACAAATAGTAACTCAAACCAGGTAGGGATTTTTCCAGGTGGATTTTAGGGAGGGCCAGTTTTGTGCCTAGGGCTGACAATGATGTGTAATTAGCATAGTGACTATATGTGCAGTAAGTTGATACTTCGAAAGTTCTTTCTTTAAGCACATTTTTTTTAGTTTTCAATCTTCAATATTCTTGTTTACCTTAATAAGTAAACTTTCAGAAATAAATTTCAGTCATGTCCCTGTTTCATGAATTCAAATTAAGTGGGACTTCAATGAGAGAATTACGTGTGTGCATGTGTGTGTGGTTTAAACCATTTAATTTTTAACCAAGGAAGGAGAGAAATAAATACCAAATTATAGGCCACAATGTCGTATAAGTTCTAAAGATGGGCATCATTTCAAGGAAAGTGAATTGATATATTTTTAATATCTACCATGTTGTAGGCACTGAATTAGGTGATTTTATGTTAGAAGCCAGGATTTCTAAATGCCTGTCCAGAAATTCTTGTAATCTAATCTAATCATCTACTTCTTGAAATACCAAAACATGCTCCCAGGAAATACACAAAGAGGCTTGAGACTTGCCCTTGGGATAGAAGAGCAATTGGGGTCACTTAAGGAGCAGACTCAACTAGCTGAAATGAAGTAGATGACCTAGTATAAAGCAAAAAATAAAAAATAACATATTTTGTTTTTCAAAACAAAAACAACAAAAAACTCTGAAGAAAAATCAAATACTGAGCAAGGAAAACAGATGGCCTCAAATCGGCAAACTTAAACTCACGCACTTTTCTTATAACCGAGCTTCAGGCCTCTTCGCTCAGAATCGATTTCCTGTTATTTTGGACACAATTTTAACTGGCTTGGATGACTGGTTTCTTAGCCAGCTGGAGATTAGAAGCAACCTGTTCCATTTGGGTGTTGGTAGTGGCAGCTATAATTGCTCATAGGAGGAGATACAGTCTACCAAGTCTAGCAGACAATCCAGAGTCTCTGATATAGAGGGTAAAGTGCTTCAATAATCCCCAAGTATATTTCTGTATTGCAACGTAGAAAAACATGACTCTGAGTAGTCAAGCAAAGATTAATTTATGTCCAATGGACTCATGTTAAGGTGAGAAAATATCTAAAATATCAAAAGGTTTTGGAGTAGTTTCTGCTACATTTAAATTTTATTGACAAGGGATAGTTCATTTGTGGCAAAGCCAGAAAAACACTACTTTCTTTTATTTCATTTGTTCTTTTCCTCAGTCATTTATTTGTTCATTATTTTTACCCATCCAACAAAATTTAATGTGGCCAAAGTGTTACTATATCGAGATGAAAAGGAAATACTGTAGTTTCAGATGGCCTGATTTACAATTGATTGGAAATCACTGATACAGGTCTAGAAAAACTCAGGACCCCAATACAACCTAGGGAAACATTTCTTTGGTAACAGGGAAATGAAGAATTCTGGAGTGTTAATGAGAATTGAACCACAACCCAAGGCAGTTCCTTTGAGGAAAGCCTGTGAGTGAATGACTGCTTTTTGTCATTACCGTAGATCTTGTGGATATAAACAGAGAAAAACCACTGAGGCAATGTTATATTTTTAAAAGAATAAAAAGAAAAAGGAAAAAAGAACAGGGGAGATACAAAGAAGGAAGAAAATAGATTAAAACAGTTATGAAGTTACCACCTACAGCAATGTTAAGTACTTATCAAGTTCCTTGTATGTTCAGGATAAAATAAATTCTTCAATTGCACCAAAATAATGAACCAACCCAAGAGATGCAGAAAACCAGCCTGAACTATGTCTTAGGGCAAAGTTTACTTTTGCTTGAAAACTCTCTTTTAAAGTTCAGCTCCACATATACATTCAATTCTGTTCAGCGAATTTATCAGGTGTTTATTGAGCCTTACAATTTAGCAGGCCTCCTGAATCTATGCAATCTATCAAAACTGTCCCTTACTAATTAGTTCCAAAAATCTTTGGAAACACATACACACACACACATATACAATGTGTGTGTGCATATACATTATTATTACTTTTAAATAACATTAATAAAGTGTACCACTACTTTCTGATCACTCTATTTTCTTTTTCTAAACAATTGGAAACCAGAAAAGTCAAGTCTTATACAAACAGCCAAGAACAATTATAACAAAACTGGTTCAACAAAATTGTGAAATTGGCCAACCTAATCTTCTTTGCCTTCATGAGGTGCCCTTCCTATAACATCATTTAAATTCCACACTTACTGAGCACTCACTATGTGTCAGACTCTAGAAAACCTGTTCTTAGACAATATTTTGGTATCAGTTATTTACTTACAAATGAGTATATACACTCATTTAAGTGCCAGGCTAGGTTCTGGTATTTCATCAGTAGATAAGATAGATATATTTACAGTCCGAAAGTATAGTCTATAAGTCAATGTGTTGCTTTTTTCCAGGATATCTACTTTTAAGTTTTCCCAGATTGCAGAATAGAATGCTTTGAACTATAGAGGAAAAAAACTATTCCTCTATCCTCTTATGTTATTTAACTAAGGCCTGAGAATTAAATTTACAAAAGGTAGATTAACAGGAGAAAGGCTTACACATTTTATTTGATGTTAATATTTTAATTTTTTTATGCACAAAGTCTTTCATAGAAAAGAAATGAAGACCCAAAGAAAACAGTTACACCTGGGGGCTTACATACCATTTTAACAAAAATAATAGATTTAAACAGGAGTGACAGGACAGAGGAAAAGGGTTTGGGGTTTCTGGGGTGGGCAGTAAATTGAGGGAGGGTAAATAGGGAAAACTAATGGAAGATAAGGGTTATTCTAGTAAACTTTGTGCAGATCCAGCTTGATGCCGACTTTCTGTCTTCAGTGAAAAGGGCTGGTAAGGAGAGTGAAGATGGACACCTTTACAGATGGAATTTTTTATCTGCTTTTAGGCAGATAGGGACGGGCAAACAGCCGTTTCTGCGTTTGTTCCTTCTTAACTGTCTTCAGCTCAAAAAAATCCTTATGCCAAAGTGGCATATTTCGGGATGATTCTAATTCCCTTCAACACCTTATTAAAGGACTCTTGGACAGCAAGTCCTATAGCTGTGGGTAGGGGTATTTGAGACATGGAAGCTGGATGGACAGGACCACTTTCCTGTCTGAATGAGTGGAGGCTTTGGAGGGGTTTTTTTCTGGAACAAGTTACAGGTCATCTGCAAGGCACACCCTCCCGGTAACCTTTTGTGTTAGTTTAAACTAGGTCAATGAACTTGCTTTCTTCTTGTGATTCAGGCTTTAAATTGAGCTTCTATTCATTGAACTCCCTGGTTCCATCCAGTATGACACTCTTGCCTTTTCGCCTCCCCTGTCTTCCCCATACCCTGAAGTGGATTTCCCTGGGCTGTGAGGTTTTGTGAATATTGACTGGTATATGTGAAAAGACAGTCTTGGAAACATCAAATCCGCCCTAGTCGGTCTATAGCTCAATGACGGTGGGTGAGTTTCTTAATTTCCTAAGCCTTAGTTTCTTCAGCTGTAAAGTGGAGCTAGTATTATCGGCTCCAAATATACAGCACCTTGGTTGGTACCCCCAATTAGAAAACACTCAACAAATGGTGCTTATTTATAATTGACACTCATAAATGCCTTATTATGTGTCAGACACTAATAAGTGCTTTGCAAATATTAACCCATTAGTTGTCATCTTATGACATAATACTGTTATCGTGTCTGGGTGGAAAATTACATGCAGTGATTTCTAGAGCCCCTTCTAACTCTGAGATTCTTTGAACAAGCTCCTATGATGGCAGTGCTAATAACACATCCAGCCAGGTAGCTCGTGGTGAACAGATTTGATTTTTGATGGACTGTATGATTATATTAGCCACCAGCTTTCCTGATCTTAAGGGTCAGGCATTTAGATAAATGCATTCTCAAGTCTCATACAGTGCAGGGCCTGTGAAAATATCTCCTCATCAAGCATTTTCTCCCTTACAGACACGTCCATTAACACCTTCTTCCATTATCTTCAAAAGCATGCTCTGGATGCCTAGAAAAATGCTCTCTTCTTCCTCCTCCTGTTTCCTCTCCTCCTCATAATTAATTGCTACCATGTATTTAATACTTATCTATGCTGACATCCATGTTAAACTATACATGTACATGTATGTATATATATACATATACACACATACACATATATACGCACATATAGACAGACATATGCACATATTTGAGCAGGAGAGTAAAAGAATCTAGTTATATTTTGGCAAATTATTAAATATAGGTCCAGCTAACTTCATTCAGGCCCTTGCTTATTTATACAGCTACTTTCATATGTTGGGATCTATTCCTGTCCCCATGATCCCTTACTCCCTGTCTGTGAGCTGCTGCTACAGCTAAGTAAATAGCAGAGTCGAGGTTTTCCATGACAACGACTTATTATTTTTTTTAAAAAGGAGCTTTATAATGAAAGGTGATAAAAACAAGATTGAGGTAAAAGACGAGATGATCAGAAGATAGAAAATAAACGTGGCATCTAAAGTACCAAATAAGGCCGTGAGAGACCAGGTCAGTACAGGCTGATAATTACGTGTTAAGACTGATGCAATGTATCTGCATTTCTCATAAGCTAAACATTTTGTATGGTGCATTTTCTGCAAGTAAATGCATGAGATTTTTTTTTTTTTTATAGATTTTCTTTTTTAACCATAGAAACTCATAGCCCAGAAGGAAAGAGGGAACAAAAGAAGAATCATTCCTTCTTTTATTCATGTAATTATTTGATAATCATGTATTAATTTTTTTTTTTTGCCTAGTTTGGGTCTCATAATATAAGAAGCATTTGGAAAACTATAATGACAAACAAATTGATAAAAGGGTATAGAAATGGGTTTTGCTAAAAGGCTACAGAAAGTTGGTTGTTTGCTCAAGAAAAAAATAGGAAATTTATCAATCAACACCTTTAATTATATGAGGGGTTATTATAAACAATAGCGGTCAATTGTTTTTCTTTGCCAGGCAGAAAAAAATAAGTTTCACCTACAACAAGAAGAGTTTAGAGGATATAATGGCACCTCATTATAGAATTATTAAAAGTCCATGTGACTAGGCTGTATTAGCAAAGGGCGGAGTCTATGCATGGCTGCAAGATAAGGAGCTTCTCATTCTAATTTCTGCTGGTCTCCACTACCCACCACACCTACACATCCCCAAACTCAGTTCCAACAGGACAGATTATTGGAACTACCACTGCCAATCACCTAATCAGCATTACTGGACAGTCTCTGCTAAGTCTAGATGTGACTCCCAGCAGCACACTTCCCAAGCCCCCAGTGGGGCAGTGCACAGAGCAGCAAACTTGAGATCAGGGAGACTTGGCTGTCAGATCCTGCTCCCCATGTTGCTTTCCTTCTTTGGACCCCAGTTTTCTCAACTGTAAAATGAGCAAGTTTGTCTAAATGCTAGTGGCTTTTAATCTTTAGTGTAGATGAGAATCTTTACCATTACTGGAATTTTTTTTTTTTTATGAGAGGATGCTTGTTGAAAATCCAGATTTCTACTCCCTTCCCTGCATAAATTTTTATTTAGTCTGGAGTGGGGTACAGGACTCAATATTCTTTTTATGTTTAAGTACCTGATGTGAATGATCCTGGGCTAGTGTTCTAATTTGCTTGGGCTGCCATAACAAAATAACAGACTGAGTGACTTAAACAACAGACTTATTTTTTTACAGTTCTGCAGGGTGGAAATCCAAGATCAAGGTGTTGGCACATTTGGTTTCTCCTGAGACCTCTTTTCCTGGCTTGCAGATGGCCGTCTTCTCACTGTGTCCTCACAGGTTCTTTCCTCAGTGTGCACACTCCTGGTGTCTTTTTGTGTGACCTACTCTCCTCTTCTTAGAAGGACACCAGTCAAGTTGGATTACAGCCCATCTTAATGACCTCATTTTAACTTAATCACATCTTTAAAGGCCCTATCTCTAAATACAGTCACATTCTGAGGTACTGGGGGTTAGGGCTTCGACGTATGAACTTTGGGGGACACAATTCAACCCCTCACAGCCAGGTAATCTCTAAAATTCTATGACCAATGAAAGTTAGATCATACTTCTTTCTAGGCTCAGCCTCCTTTTCGAGTCTTCTTCTAGAATCATCGTGGGACTGCTAAACTCCCATTTTTATAGCTTCTCTATTTCTCTAGCCAAAGTTTCCAGTCCTAATCTGGTGACATCTGGCCTTAACCTCCTGACCCTAATTGATGTCGTTATCCCAGCTATAGCATCTGACACCTCCCACCTCACACCTCCTACACTGATTTCCGATCTGTCATTGCCTTGTTTCTTTATTTCCTATCTTTCTTCCCTGTTAGACTGTAAATTCTATAGATTAGCCAACTTGTATAGTATGTTTAATTCCCAGCACCACACACAGTAGGTATTCACTAAAAATTGATGTATGCATAAATGACTGAATAAGTAGGATGAGTTGAGATAACCTTTAAGTACTGTTTCAACTGTAGAATTCAATCACCATTTCCCTTTTTATTCTTCCACTGGAACAGTGTTTATGAGACCTTTTCCCAGCCAGAGAAAATAAATAAACTGTGAATACTGAACCACAATGATATCTACCTAGCAGCCTGGGAGAGGTGAAAATATGCCCTATCAATGTTTTAATACTGCCCTGGACCTTGGGTATTTGGACTGTACTACTCCGAGATAGGCCAGTGACAAGGAAGGCCATTCATTAAACAGCGAAGAACAAATGTCATACACCCTCACGATGTCTAAAGTCCTGCAGATGTATCTGTATGGGCCCATGACTAGAGTCTGGGTGTGACCATCAGAGTTCTCGTGGATGGCTGAAAATTCTTATTTATAAACTTTGGGCCTGAGACATTTGCTAGGAAAACATAAGCAAATGTTTTTAAATTCTTTTAGGATGATGGAAAGATGATGGAATGTGTCCGTAAAAGCAACAATAATAATGTGATTAAACTAATAATAATAAATGAAAAAAAAATATCAATAATAGTTTAAACATAGACTCAGGTAACAGGCAAATTATAATCCCTGATTGGGTTGGATCTACACACAGGAAAGCTAGGTAATATCTAAAGGTTAGAGAAGGTAATATTTTTAGATATCTCTCATGTATATCTTCTTTGAAGTCCTCAAGCCCAGGCTGAGTCTATTGCTTTTTCTATATTTATTGAATTTGAGAGCAAATATTTGTTTCTATGTCTCTTCCCTCTACTATACTGGTGGTTCCTTGAGAGCAATGATCATATTTATTTCTGTATCTCTTGCACCTGCTACATGGCCCTCAAAAATTGTTTACTGCATGAATGACTATCGAGGAAATTAAAATATTATTAAAGTAGATATTGCCAAATGTATTATGTCAGTCTAGACTGGAATTCATTAATTCTGCGGTTATCATTCTAATATATCTCATTCTCAATGATTTTACTTATAGAACTTTAAAAATCTGATATTTTGTCTAAGACCAAAATTTCTTAGAATTGAGAATGCCAAGCATGTTTGGAGGAATAAAGAAGCCAGGAGAAAGATTCCTGCATGGCCCACCTCTGGGAATGCAGAGTGATTTTCAAATTATCCCAAGTCAGACACAATCGAAAAAGTAAATATAGGCAGTCAAATACCTGTAACACAATGCAAACCATTTTTAAAATAATCATCTCATGCTCCAAATTATACACATTGTTGCCTCACTCAATAGTGTACATAACAGTAAATTGACTCTAATTATTAATTCCAATAGTCCCATTCACTGAGAAATCAGTTTATAATAAAGAGTTATTTAGCTTCCAGGCTCCTGGGGCTCTAGCCAAGAACCTGCCAGACAGGCAGTCATAGGGGATCATTATTAATTATCTGTCCAATTACTCCTCTCTCCCTTAGGAATAGTGACAATATATGCTCCACAACTAATGAAAGCAGGAAGGGTTCACTTGTGCCCACCTCAATACTTCGGGGTCCTTCTAACAGAGAGACTGATCTGGGTCGGTACCAAGGACTGCTCAGCAGGTAACACAGCTCCTTAAATCATCTTCAGAACTCTATAGAAACTTAAGCCAAAGAAGGAGACCAACAGAAGTTTCCCCACACAGGAGAACTCATTCTCCTTTTCCTCACTTTCCCTTCTCCTGGCTCCCCTCTCCATAACTTCCCAGGAAAATCCTCAGGAAAACCTGTTCTCAGCACTACCACCTTCTGGAACTAATCTTTCTCAAGATGCTGTCAACCAAACTGCCTTTTTTTGAAATAGCTTGAGGAAGATGGTGAAAGGCTGTGAAGCACCCTTAAGATGAAATGAGCAAGGCCTTTAAAAAAAGTTGTGGTAAAATACACATAAAATTTACCATTTTAACCATTTTAAAGCATACACTTTGATGGCATTTAGTACATTCACAACGTTGTGAAACCATCACCATCGTCTAGTTCCAGAACATTTTTATCACCCTGGAAGGAAACCCCATATTCATTAAGCAAGTCACTCCCTGTCCCCAATTCCTTCCAGCCTGCATCAACCAGTTATCTGCTAGTTGTCTCTATGGATTTGCCTATCCTAAATACTACATATTCAGTCTGTGTTCTTTTGTGACCAGTTTCTTTCATTTAGCTAGATTCACCCACTTTTTAGTATGCATCAGTACTCCATTCTTTTTTATGACTGAATAGTATTCTGCTGTTTGATGTACCACATTTACTTCATTAGTTAATAAACATTTGGGCTGTTTTTATGAACCAAACTTTTTAAGAGTAGCCCCTATGCATTATCTCCACTTTCTTAATCGTATAGGATACACTGCTACCCTAACAAGAATAACAACCTGTAACAATGACAGCAGTGGTTACGGAGAGCTCGCTCTGTTCCAGGCATTGTGCACAGTGGTTTATAAATATAATCCCACTTAATCCTCATGGGGAAACACTTGTGCAGGCTGGTTTAACATCAGGCAGCCCAGCAGAGGGGACAGGGGCTGAAAACCAGCCCAAAGGCCACTGGTTGTGTCTGTCCTGAGGAAGACGCCCTGGGCTCCAGTGTGCAAAAAGCAATCCTATCAACAGTGCTTTTGGGTAAATATTGTTATCATTCCTAATCTATATTGGGGACAGTGAGAATTAGAATTGTAATTTAGTCAAGATTATACATCTAACAAAGAGGAAGAGACCAGGGCTTGAACCCAGATCCAAATGAGTCCATATCTTCAGCCTATACTAGAATAACACTGAGAAGGACATCTGTGGCTTCCTTTATTCTAGCACGGTTTTTTTTTTTTTTTTTTTTTTTTACATAATCCAAAGTAGAAGATATGTTTTACACTATGATCTAGTACATAATGCACATATATAACAAAAAAATTTCATGAAACCATCCTAACCTTACCTGCAAAGCTTTTTTCCATTTTATTTCATTTTTTAAAAAGTACTGGTAACACTTCGTGAAACTGATTTCTAACAAGCTGTCACCCATGCTTTAAAAACCGTGGCTTAAATCCAACCATCTGTTTTTTTTTTAGTCTTTATTTTACTCAACCTTTTTATGACATTTGACACTGTTGGATGGGCCTCTACTTCTTGAAACTCAACATGTTTTCAGATCATGCTCTCTTGGGCTCCAGAATACTATTTTCAGTTTTCTTCCTGCATCTCAACCAAAATGTCTCATATGTGCTTCAAACATAAGGGGCTCAAATCTGAACTCATCGTTCCTGCCTTCCTCTCCATGGCCACCGTAGACGACGAGGTGCATGCCATGTTGGACAGGCTGACCTTCCACTACCACCAGAAGCTGCAGGGCTGGCCGCAGAGCCACGAGCTGACATGGCAGCAGCAGCAGACCAGCCACTGAGCTCATCAGCGAGGACGGAAGAGACTGAGGCCGCCCTGTCCGCGTGTGGGTTTGCAATAAATCTGTATTTAAGCCAAAAACAAAGAAACAAAACAAACAAACAAACAAACAAACAAAACAAAAAAGCCTGGTTCCTATCTCAGTTAATTCCTTCTCTATCTTTCCAGTCTCTCAAGATATGTAAAGAACTTTACAACCAAAAGACAGAACAGACACATTTAAAAAGAATATGTACAAATGGACAAGCACGTGACAAGATGCTCAACACCATTAGTCATCAAATAAACAAAAATTAAAACCACAATAAAATACCATTATATACCCACAAGAATGTCTGAAATTAAAAAGACTGACAATGCAAGTGTTGGCAAGGATATGAAACAACATATATTGCTGGTGGGAACATAAAATGGTACAATCACTTCGAAGAACTGTTTGGCAGTTTCTCGTAAAGTTAAGTCTACATTTACCATGAGTTCTAGCAATTCCACTGCTAGCTATTTCCCCCATAAGAAATAAAACCATATTCCACACAAAGACTTGTACATAAATGTTCACAGGAGCTTTATTTATAATAGCCCCAACTCAAATATTCATCAGCAGGTGACCGAATAAATAAAGTGTGTTACATCCACACAATAGAATACTACTCAACAAAATGAAGACACCAACTACTGATATAGACAACGACCTGGATGTATTTCAAAAATATTGTGCTGAGTGAAAGAAGCCAGACAAAAAAAAGTGCATACTGTACGGTTGTATTTATACGAAATTCTAGAAAAGGAAAAATCTAATTCATAGAAAGTCTATCAGTGATTATCTAGGTTGGGAGATGTGGAGGAGCTGTTTACTGACTGCAGGGAGAGTAAGAGAACTTTTTGGATGATAGCAATATTCTATCTTAATTGTGGTTACATGGCTGTATACATTTGTTAAAACCTATCAAAGTGAATACCTAAAATAAATGCATTTTTATTTTATGTAAAGTTTATCTTTATAAAATTAATTTAGCTAATTGGAATTTTTAAAAGTGTTCATCGTCTTCTTTCTGTCACCTCCTACAACTAATCGATTATTCAATTTTCTTGACTCAACTTCAGACATGTCTCTCAAACTAGTCTCTCCTCTCTCTCTTTATTCCTCTCAGAAACATTTATTGGGAAGAGGCAGGCACTTAGCACACATGCAGAGCCACTCATAAACTGGTTTCTCTCAAGGCTCATCTTTAGTCACTGTGAACTTTCACAACTCTCCCTTATACATTTTGTCCTAATATAATTTAACCTGTCACCTGTTTTGCTCTTCTCTTTCTCTCTTTTCCTATTTATTTCTATTTCTTAGAGATTTTCTCCTCTATGAAGCTTCTTCTCACTTACCCAGACAGACAAAGGTATCTCAAAACCTTTTACTTAATCTTAACATAGTGTTGGCTGTCTATGAAGTCTATTCTGCTTTCTAGACTGTATGATTTGATGTTACAGACTCTGTCACAGTCATACCTGTGCCTTGAACAGCTAACATGACGGGGCTTAATAAATGTTCATTAACTTCAAAGAAACAGACACATACACTGTCTACATTTCTCTTGATGATGAAGCTAACAACATAAATTCTCCTATTAGAATGTTTTCCTCTCCCAGCCTCCTATAATCTTTTATCAATGTCTCTCTTGTATCACTTATTCCCCTCCAATAGATTGCGAACTTAAAAACATTTTTGAAATACTTTAAGCACCTATAAAAGTATAGAGAATAATAAAATAAACTTCCAAGTACCCATTCTCATTAATCTTAGCATTTTTTTCTCTATTTGCTTCATATATTTAAAAAATAAATATAACATTTATAGGTACAGTTGAAAGCTCCTGAGTACCCCTCCCCAATGCCATTCTCTTTCCTCCCTTTCAAAGTCAATAACACTCTTAAATGTGGTGTTTATTTGCATATTTTAAAACCATAAATGTATGAATTGATATACAATTTATAGTATTGTTCTACATATTTTAACACTTTATACAAATAATATAATACTGTAAATATTATTCTGCAAGTTGTTTTTGTTTCATTCAACATTATATTTTTAGATTTATCCATATTGATACATGTAACTCTACTTTGAGTGAGTTAAAGAATATATGTTTGCAAAAATGTTCGATTAGGTGAAGTCCAACTCTGTGTATGCAGATAAGATGTTATATTGTGCAATCAGGATTCTTATAACATACCAGCCACATGACATGAGATTCCATGATTAGCTTTCTTTCTTTGGTTTCTGTACAAGAGACCCACCACAATACAGTACAGATATCTCCGAAGAAACAATAAATTGAGAATCAGGATTGGAAAACATCTTTTGAAACTATAGAGATGGACAAAATCTACAAATTTGAAATTTAAAAAGGACAAATGTAAGGTGTTGCATTTGGGTAAAAAAAAAAAAAAAAACAATGGCACAAATATAGGATGGGGAGACATGACTTAGTAGCAGAACCTGAATAGAAAATGGGGTGATTTATTTGACAAGGCTGTGAAAGGAAGCTCCAGTAGAGAACCACCAAGATGGAGTCTGGAATGAGGAAGTTCAGTGATGAAGTACACTCCACAGGCTGCTTGGACCATACCTGGAAAAGAGTCTTCATTTTCTGAATGTGGAGCCTTTTCAGAAGCAGTGAGAACAATAGAAGGAAAAGGTGATGTTTCACTTCAAGAAAAGAAGTACCATCAGGTCTTGGCTGGACCACCACAGCAGCCTCCTAATTGGTCTTGCTCCATACTATCTGACAACCTCCCTCACTCTTTTTCTACACAGCTGTTAGGTTATCTTTCCAAAAGGCATATATGATCACATCAGATGTGAACTCAATCTTAGAACACTTGAAGGCACATATTATTCTGATAAGGACCAAATCCTTAAAGAGACCTCAAAGGCCCTGCCTGGTGTGGTCCTGCCCAGCTCTCAACTCCCCTGTCACCAAGCTGCCTCTGCTCTCCCATCTCCGTCCCTCATGCATTCCAGCATTTGCCTGGAAATCTCTTCCTAAGCCTCCTCCCTCCTCAATCTAGGTCAGTTTCCCTTATTATTTACTCTTAAAGAACCTGATTTCCCTCCTGAGTCTATTGATCCCTATTCAGTATTATGTATTCACTAGTGTAATCAATTTAATTGATTAATGTCTGGCTTTCAGCCAGACTCTAACTTCATGCAGGCTTGGTTGGAGCGTGTATATCTGTGTTTGCTTTTCCATGTATCTGTACCTTGTTCATAGCAAGTCTTTCAGTAAATATTTGTTAAAGAGTAAATAGACCCCTGGGAAATGGAGAATCATTTTCTTTGAACAAACGAGGTTCAAGGACACTAAATTGTGGAGGCATGTGCCCTGTTAGGCCAGGAAACTTATCCTTCTCCAAAGGTTTGGACTTGGCAATTCCAGATCCCTATGTTGGAAGCCAGCTGGCTACCACATTTTTGAAAAAGCACGGTAATACATTAACCCTCAAACCCTCAAGTCCAAGGACACGACTTTGTTGTCCCGGCTGTCATCTGCCTGACTGCAACTTTAATAGCCTGTTCTCCAAATGTGCGCTGACGTCAGTGGGAGTTCCTTGTGCTCAGTATGTGTGACTCAGCCTCCACAGAGCAATTTGGAGAGAAAGATTTGGCCTGAAGACATTTTACCTGCTACCTCTTTGGGGGTTTAAACTGAAATTTGGCCTTTATACTTTTTTTTTTGTCCCGCTGTAATTTAACCTTCATTTGCTCTTGCATTTATATTTCTTCCTATTTTATTATTTACACACTATTAAATAAAAATCTGAATATGAAGCTGGGGCTGGGGGAGGGAATCAAGTTCCTTTCAGTCTTTTGACAAAGTTCCAAAGGGGCACAGTTAAAGGCATAAGGAGAAAAGGTTTGTGACTTTAGGATACAATAGAGGTTGCAGGATTTAAAATGTTTTATACCTTTTTTATTGTAAAAATTTTCTCAACCTTTTAAGTAAAACATGCTAGCCTATTGGATCCTGAAAAATCCTCACCAAATGACTAATCAGAGTATCATAAAGCAATACAAGAAATACACTATTAATAGAAAAGTTGTCCTATCAAGAGTTCATAAAAGATTGTTACATGAAACCCTAAGTTTCATGTGAGGTTCTTTAAAATACGATATAGCAAGATATTAGTGTTGTCAGAAATGTTTGCAAAGCCCTCGGAATTAACTTCTCCCACCATAGAGCTCTTAATGTGCCTTAGGCACACCTCAGTATAGTGCTTATCAGGGCATCATGATATAGTGTTTGAACATATCTTTGCTGAGATGTGAGACCCTTAAGGCTGGAATGCATCTCTCAGCTATTTGTGACAGGCCCAGCTTTCGTTAGGCTGTCTGGTACATGGTAGGTGCAAAGAGAACAGTAATTAAAATCAGACCCCTGTGCTCCAATCCTACTCTCGTATTTTCAGACCCAAAGACTTTCGCAAATACCTAACCTCTCCAAGTCTCATGATTCTATAAAATGGAGAATCACACTGCCTCACAGGGCAGCTGTGGGAGTGAAATGAAATGTGTGGCCTGCGTTCAGGAAGTACTCAGTAACTGTTACTATAAAGGATTTAGGGGCTAGAATGCTGGGCTCTGCCTTTTGCTAGCTGTGTGACTTCGGGCAAGTCCTGTAACCTCTTTGAGCCCTGGCTTCTCATTTGAAAAAGGGGAATAACAATATTTACCCATCAGAGTTGTGGCAAGGAACAGATTTTAGACTATTGGAATTAATGGAACAAACAACAACAACAAAAAAAACAAAGTCTAGTGAACAATACATAGCTGCCGATCTTTTATTTTTCCAAGTAGGAATATTCCAAAAAAAGAAAATATCATCTACCATCACAACAACAGAAAGAGTATTTTAACACCCAAAAGTAAGGATTAATTTCTTTAAATAAACGTATCTTTAAAAAAAAAAATGCTTCCCAATGTCTTTATTTTAGACTGGCGAAAACTTTAGTCTTATACCAGCACTACCCTGTGTCCAACCTTTGAAAATTAATTAATCTTCATTAATTATGAGGATTAAATGAGATGATGTATGTAAATAGCTGAGCATAGAGCCCAACACACAGGAAACACTATTAACTGTTGCTTGTTAATATAATTTTTATCATCGTCATAAATTAAAATGCTTACCTATTCCAATAAAAAGTTTGATGAATGAATGAACTAAATGCCTATGTTTGTAATCAGTGGAGTTAAAGAAGGAAAAGAGATAATGATATGAGCAACTGACCAGAGGCTTTGGAATAAGAATATAATTGGCAAACATTCACTGAGGGCTTCTCATATTTCAGGTGCTTCTCTAAGTATTTTACATGTGCGACTTCATCTGTGCTTCATAAAAACCCCATTTTTATAGATAAGGCAACTGAGGCACAAGAGAGGTAATGGAACTTGCTCCAGGTCCCCCATTAGTAAGTGGTGAGACTGGGTGATCTTCTGCTTCCCTATAACAATGATAAAATATAAAATAAATTCCAATGAAAATGAAGATGTTGTATAAACAAAAAGAAGTACAAGATAACTGAAAGAGCAACAGACTGTGTCATCGAACTAGATATGAGGCAGCAAAAAAAAGAATTAAAAGATGGGCATATAGTCCCATAGTCATACTCAGTTTTATGTAAAAATGTCATGCTCCAGCAATGTGTCAGATACTATTTTAAGTGCAGTTGAAGAATCTGACGTGTCAAAGGCTTGGCACATCACCTTTATTTTTTGCTGGGCTTCTTCAACTGGGTTTTCTGAAGTGTGACATATCTTTGATAGTGGTAGTTGCAAGGAGTAAGGGGGAAGAATGTTTGTTTCTGAGTCTTGTTTTCAATCCATGGTGTTGTCCAGGCAGCAAAGGAGAAAGTGCTGGGAAAGCACCATGTTCCAGCTGGAGTAGGGGTGAGAGGCCAGGCGGACAGGTAGCCTGCTTGCCACTAAAATGCCTGCCTGTGTGGAACCCAGGTTAATGAATCAATCTCCTTGTGCAGCAGCCACTGCTTTATTGTTCTATACCAGCTCCATGGCAGAGGCCGAAAGCCAGCTCTGGACATGGGCCTGTACAGAATATAATGAAACGAGAGGGTCACATTTTCCCAGAGTCTCACTGCCAACACTGTGGCCAGCGCCCAGCTGAAATTGGCAGTAGTTGACACTCAAATCTCCCTCCAGCCAAAAGCAGAGGAGAGCTGGCTTCGTGGAGATGGTTCAGTCACAGCCATGCCCCAGGTCATTCCTGAGCTGATACACTGCAGCAAGGACCCACAGAGGGCCTGGCCGAGGCCCCGGCATTGCAGAAGAGGCTGCCAACTTGAGTTGCTCTTTTGAAGATGAGAGATCTCTCTGCTGGGTCAAGGTTAAGCCTCCAAGGTTCGCAGGATGCCAAATCACAAAGGCTTTCCCATCATCTCATTATTAATCTTGTTTCTTATTAACCCAAACAAACACTTTAGCTTTGACTCCAGTGCTACTCAGCATGAAATTATATTCTCTTTGGGGTTCAAAATGATAGCATTTTCTGTGTTCCAGGAATTGCTCTAAGCACTTTATGTAGATTACCTACTTCTCTCTACCACCCTTCACAGAAAATAATAGGCACGCTTACAGAGGTGAAATAACTCATCAAGAGGTCGCATGGCACAAGTGTGCTTAGAGCCCAGGTTAATCCCGCGATCTAAGAGCTTTAACCACATTCCAGTACCTCTCTCCCATCAAGGTTGTGAAAAGAATTATTATGTAAGTGGAATGTCTCTGTTTTCTTTCCAAATGGATTACAAGCTCCTTGAGGGAAGGGATCATGTATTGCTAAGGTGCTTCCATGGTGGCTCAGTCAGCTCTGGCTGCTTCAACAAGTGCCACAGGGGATTCCACCCTCATGACTTAACCACCTCCCAAAGGCCATGCCTTCTAATGCCATCACACTGGGGGGTAGAATTTCTACATAAGAACTGAGGAGGGGATACAAATATTCAGTCCATTCATGCATTTGGAAAATATTTATTGAGCACTTATTATGTGCTAGGGACTGTGCTAAGCATCTGCCAATACAAAGACAAAAAATCATCAAGCCTGTTCTTTGGGAGCTAATGGTCTTATGAAGATAACACCCAAGAAGTCCAGGAGTTATTACAAAATAACCACGTCTCCCTGGCATGACATGTGCCATTCTAGCAAATATTGGCTGTTATTAATAAACTATTAACATATTTTATCTTAGATGCAATGAATGAGAGTGTTATTCTCAGATAAAAGACTTAAATTAGTCTAAAGGAAGGTGTGGCATAAACAGAAATATATATTTAGTCTTCGTACTGGTTCCTGATGCAGAGCTCTCAAATTCCTTGGCATAATGTCCTGAGTGATAGAAATGCTAGTAATATTTCTTGGTCTAATGAAGTACTCTTGGTAGGCCCCCAGGATGGGGCATGTTGCCAGAAAGACCAAATCTTGGTTAGAAGCCTGGAATTTTAAGCTCCCCTACCTGCTCCACCAACCTCCAGGGAGGGGAGAGGGGCTAGAGAGTCAGTTAATAATTAATCATGTGTACACGATAAAACCTCCATAAAACCCCCAAGACAATAGGGTTTGAAGAGTTTCGGGTTAGGTGAACATATATAGGACTGGGAGGGTGGTGTGCCCAGAAAGGGAGCTCCACGCTGCCCCCACTCTACTTTCTTGTTCTATGCATCTGTTCCATGCAACTTTTCCTGAGTCCTAGCCTTTGTAATAAACCAATTACAGTAAGAAATATGTCTTCTTGAGTTCTGTGAGTCATTCTAGCAAATTATTAAACCTGAGGAAGGGGTTGTGGGGACTCTCAATTTACAGTTGGTCCGTCAGAAATACAAGTGCCTTGGGGGTCGTGATCAGCATCTGAAGTGAGGGTGGTCTTGTGGAACGGAGCCCTTTAACTTGTGGGATTTAATGCTAACTCCAGGCAGTTAATGTCAGAATTGACTTGAACTGTAGGACATCCAGTTAGTGCCTGGAGAATCAGAGAATTGGCCACTGGTGCTGGAAAACACCTCAGTGGTCTTTTTGATAGAGCGACATAAATTTGTCCATCATTAACGTAGACCTCATAAAACACAAACATCTGACAAAATGTGTAGCAGGCTCCAAAATGCATACAATTCATATGATGAATTGTATTAAGGTCAAAACAAGAGATGGGTGTTTAAACATTTTATGTTAAATCCTTTTCAGATTATTATAATGGCCTCCTAACTCATCTCCCTGCTTCCACTCTTGTCCTGCTTAAATCATTCATATATTGAGCATCCACTATACACACGAAACACTTTCTTTCATTTAATCATTACGACAGCCCAGCTCTCCCATTCTCTATTTTACACAGCAGTCACGCTCTGCTCCTTTCTGTTCCACATACTCACAAAGCCCTTTCCCACCTCTGAACCTCTGCATTTGCTATCCCCTTGGCCCAGGATGCTCTTGTTTAAGCTCTTTTCATGGATGGCTTGAGTGCATCTGTCAGGTGTCGGTGCAAATGTCACCTCTTTGGAGAGGCTGCCCTTGACCACCCAATCTAAGTATCTCCCTCCAGGTGTGATATCTTTTGCTGCTGTTGAGTTTTTGCTAATGAGGACTTATTGGAACCCGTTATGCTCCTTTTTATTTCTTTTCTTGTGTTTGTCTCTTTCCCTGCTAGAATGTTTTGTAATCTCCGTATGGTAGTTTGTTCATCAATCTTGCTCACAACTCTATCCCCAGTTCCTAATGTGTGCAAGAAACAGAGGAAGTGATCAGTATGTATTTGGCAAATGAATTGATAAGTGTATCTTAAGAGTATTAAGTAATTAATAAGAATATAAAGTAATTAAGAATATCAAGTAATAAATGCTAAAAAATTCCATACATTTTTAAGTGAGTAGTGACCACATAATAGTGTCAACATTTGTAAATTAACAGGCCTGATTTTCACATAGTCACTAGATGGGTGTACATTTGTTGGCTGAGGGATCATGTGAATTGCAGATAGTGAACCTTGAGAAAATACACTTAACTGTTTTAAATATAAGTGGATGATCACACAGCTAAGAGCGGAGAACTGTGAGAGGAAGGAGTGACTAGTGGTCTGGGGCTGTCAAAAAGATACCAGGTTTGTGCGTTTTGATTGGGGAGTGGTTTGGTGTGTGCTGGAACTTAGGGTAGATGGGGAGAGGATGAAGGGGTGAGGAGTGGCAGGAGATGAGGTCGAAGATTAGACCACAAATGATGGAGGAAGGTGCTAATTACTTTTCTAAAGAGGACAGACTTTGTGCTGGAAGCCATGGCCAGCTATGGAAGTGGGAGAGAGTTTAGAAAAATCAGAGTGATTAAATTAATGTCAGACAGAAGAGGGAACATGGGCAGAGAGAGCAGAGACTATAGGTAAGACATGAGCCCCTCCCTCCAATATGGTGGTACAGTAAGAATGAAGAGGATTCTATACACTGAGCTAATACTCAGCAAGTTTGCTCAGTAAATAGCAGCAATTCAAAATATACACATTGAAATATACAACACATTACATGAACTGGTTTAAGAAGATTTAGGCAATGAAAGAGAGAGTTATCCCCTACATTAACAATACCAGTATGTTTGTTAATGTAGACAATCATTGCATAGTCCTTAAACAAAGAATTTCAGATATAATGTGTAGGTAAGTTACAAGGTTAAGGACTAGAAAGGCCTTCGGAGCAGACCTGTGCCCTTATTTTTTATTCTCACCTGTATGGCCTGGCTCTTTTCACCAAGAGTTTCTTCATATTTCCTGACTGTGATACACAATCTCACACCTCCAGACTTGTGCTCTTGCTAGTCCTCAGCTCCTGTTTCTCTCTTTCATCCCTGCTGGGTGAAATCCTACTCATTTTTCTTTGCTAGCATACGTAGTCATGTCTAATGCCTTCCTTAACTTGGTTCAGATAAAATCCACTGCCCTGCTCTGTACTCCTGTGTCATTTGCACTGAGGTCTATTATACAAATACATATTGAGGCACAATCATGTGGTGATTAACAGGGCAGATTGCCTGGGTTTGCTCTTGGATGACCACATAAGTTACTGAACCACTCTGGGCTTTAATTTCCTCATCTGTAAAAAGAAGATATTAACAGTATCTCTGATAATACTATCCATCTCAGAGGGTTGTTGGAAGGATCTGATGAGCTGATACATGTGAAATGCAGGAACCATCTCTGGCACATAGTAGGACACTGTGTTAGCTATTTTCCTGCTTGACTGTAGGTGTCTGAGGGTAAAGAGTATAGGTCTCACTCATTACTGTAATCTCAGTGCTTGACCCATTGTCATCCTCAGATAGTGCTACTGAGTGAGTGAATTTCACAGAAGAGGAAATTGAGGCTTAGTATAGTTAAGACACATGTCCATGGCCCCAATGGAGAATGTACCCAGGGCCTTGTGGTCCCTAGGCCAGTGCTCTTTGGTTGGGCATTGATTTGGCTACCCCTACATGTGGAGTAATCTATTCTGTCTGCGTGCCTTTATAAGAAAGACTCAGTGCATTTAAACTCACTTTTTAGGTTGCCTTTTAGGACATCTATGAGAATGGCATTTATAGTTACAGAACATAAAAAAATGAATGCAAGTGTAAACTTCTGAAATTACTGTGATTTAGGGAATGATAGGTGTTATTTTTTCACAAGTTTTATGTAATGTGAATGCATGCTATGGAATAATGTGAAAAAAAGTTGTAAATAAATCTGACGAGTATTTATTTCTAAGATGAGGCACAATGGCAGTGTATGTCTTATTTTTTAAACATTTGCAAAATGTGTGGTATTTCTAACAGTTTAAATATGAGATATTTTCTCACAATATTTATTGGCCTAAGACACTGTGAAACATAGGCATATTTATGTTGTGGGACCCTGATTTAGAACCTCAATTCCCCAAGTGTGTGCGTGCTCTAGAGAGGCAGAAAGGCAAGGTAGGGTCCAATTTCCTTCCTTTTGAACTAAGGAGCCATGTCCTCTACCTGCAGGTGTCGACCCTGCCCTGACTCTGATTTAAGGGGGGAATTTAAAGAGCCAAGATCTATTGCAAGTTAGCTCTGCTATTGGGTCTGATCTGGGTCCCAATGCCAGTTAAAGGCACTAACTTGTTGATTACCCTCTCTATGCCCAGCTCTTACATGCTTTATCTTGTTTAATTCTCATAAGATCTTCACATATGTTGAAACAGATGACCAGAGAGGTTAAAATGACTTGACTTACCCAGGATTCAAAACCCAGTGCATGGTGAAAATAATGCGAGTGCCCGTCAACTGGTGAATGGATAAATAAAATTTGGTTGGTATATCCATACAATGGAATATCATTCAGCCATTAAAAGGAACAAAGTACTGATACATGTTCTGTATTAGGATTCACCACAGAAACAGAACCAATAGAAGATAGATATATTAATATATAACATGTATTAATATCTAAATATTTAAATATTATATATAACAAGGAATTAGCTTACATAATTATGGAGGCTGAAATGCCCCAAGACCTGCAGTCTGCGAGTGGGAGACTTGGATGAGCCAATGGTGTAGTTCCAATTTAGGTCCAAAGGCCCAAGAACTGGGAGAGTCAATAACATAAATTCCAGTCCAAGTCTGATGCAAAGGCAGGAAAAGATTGATGTCCTAGCTTGAAATATGTCAGGCATAGAGAGACAGAGAGCAATTTTTCCCTTGCTCGGTCTTTTTGTTCTATGTAGCTCTTCGATGGATTAGATGAGGCCCACTCTTACTGGGGAGGGCAATCAGCTTTATTCAGTCTATCAATTCAAATGTTAATCTCACCCAGAAACGCCCTCACAGACATGCCCAGAAATAATGTTTAACCAAAAAACTGGGCACCACTGGCCCATTCAAGCTAACACATAAAATTAAATATCACATACTAGAACGTAGATGAACCCTGAGAACAGTGAAAGAAGCCAGACACAAAAGGTTACATGTTGCATGATTCCCTTTAAATGAATATCCAGAAGAGGCAAGTCCGTAGAAACAGAAAGCTGATTAGTGGTTGCCAGGGACTGGTAGGGAGGGGGGAATGGAGAGCGACTGCTTAATGGGTATGAGGTTTGTGTTCAGGGTGGTGCAAATGTTCTGGAACTAAGTAGTCGTGATGGTTGCACAGCACCGTGAATGTACTTAACGCTACTGGATTGTAATCATACGTTGGTTAAAATGGTAAATTTTATGTTACATATACTTTGCCGCAACCTCCACCAACCAACCAACCAACTAAACAAACAAAAAACAACATCTGTACATCTGTCTTTGAAGACCTTGTTTTTCTCATACAACAGGATGTGCTTCTGCTCTGTTCTTAATTCTCAGTCCCTACCCTGTAACTGGATCTCTCTTTGGGGAAACTGTTTGGTCCTTCAGTCCCTCTGCTGCAGAGGCTTCTTGCTTTTGAAGGCCACAGCTCCACTCTCTTCCCTTCCCACAAAGACGGTATTGCATTTTTGTCCAATGGTGAGAACCTATGATGTCACTCATTCCAACTTCTGACTGCTTATAGCTCTTGGCTGGCTATTCCTTTCTCTCTCTGTGGCTCCACCTGATACTAGCTGCTTGTCTAAACTCTCATCTTCATCCTGTCATTGTAGGGGTTGGATTTCCATGGCATGGTGCTGAACCACCTTGGTCTTGTCCCATCTCAGGAAGGTGATCAGGCTGACCTGTGTCAAGTGCTTTCAGTGTCCTCCTGCCCATTTGTGTTCAATCCTTTCCCCCGTAGACATTTCCTTGCTTTCCTACTCTTCTCCTGACCTACCTGCTCTGCAATTCTGACTTTCTGTACCTGCCAAAGTGTCCCCAAAGTGACATTTAGTCCTCTGCAGAAACTGAGTGAAGGCTAATCATTCTAGCCTTCCTTTCCCTTCCTTGGTTGGGCCCATCTTCCCGGAAAATATGTGGACATCACGCATCCCTAATTAATCTTTCCAGCCCATGCATCTAGGAGAGATGGTGTAGCAGGGAAGAATCCACATAATCTAAAACAGAGAAGTGCAGTGATAGGAATTTCAAACACAGAAGGAAAGGAAAGAAACCATTACAAGCTCAAAGGAGCACGTTTGGGGATGCTTCAAGTCTTACGGCATCTCTGGTGTAAGTCATTTGCCAAGACTTTTCCTAAAGTCCCTGACTGAAAAGCATGATGTCATTAGACATGTAAAGGAAAAAAAGAGTCTGTTTTATCTTTCAGCTACAAAGGAAGCAGGCTGCATCTGGGAGAGATGGTCTAGTAGGGAAGAAGCCCTGAGCGAAGCCAGGCTCACCTGTATAGGGCAGGCTCGAAAGAATGAGTCGGAGCCCCATTGGACTGCCCTGTGGGGAGCAGAGGAAGAGAAGTACAGAAGCTGGGAAATAGGCTCAATGCTTTGTCCTGAAAAAACCAATCTCTTGTTGATTGAGAGAATCAAGCAGTGTTCACCCCTCTACAACATGGACGAACCTTATAATTCAGTGGCATTTAGTATATTCACAGTATTATGCAACCATCACCTCTATCTACTTCCAACCATCTCTCAATCCTACCAGGTATTGCAGTAAATACAAAGAGGAATAAGACACAGTCTCTGCCCGCAGGGAGGTTTTGCTTAATGGGGGAGGCAGGAGAGACAAGACACAGGCCCCATGCCAGGTGATATCTGCATAGGTTTGATGAACAGTGGTATAATAAATGAGAATTCAGAGGAGGGAAAGTACTGGGTCTGAGAAGGCTTTTTGGAGAAGGGGGAACTTCAGCCAAACCTGGAGGAATTAGATGAAATTTGGAACGTGGAGAACAGAGGCATTTTAGGCAGCGGCCCCTTGTGACAAGTCAAGGGATGGTGAGTGGAGGAGCCTGGCTGAAGCAGAGTGTAGAAATGGCAGAGGAAAGGCTGGGGAGGAAGGTGGCAGGGAAATATGGTAAAGGCTTGACTAGTTGTGTGATTTTGTATTACCTTGAGCCTAGTTTTCTCATCCCCTAAAATGGCCATGATAAAACCTCATAGTGCTGTTCATAAAATTCAGTTGGATACTTGATATGAAGCCCTAACCCAGTACTGGGCATTCTCCTGGTCTCAGAAATGGTCAATTCTGGTTCTCCTTTCCCAGGATGAACTGCTTGGGCATTACCCTGAAGGTTGTGTGGAGCTGCAAGGGTTGATGAGCAGGAAAGGAATTTCAAAATCATAGCAGAGAGGAAATTATGAAGGTTGTGAGAGGCGCTTATGGAAGATTAATCCCAGCCTGCTCTGAAGGAGGCTGGCAAGGGCCAAAAGCTCTAATGGAGACACTGAGGTCCTGGGTGCCAGGCAAGTTACTGGAAAGGAAAGCCTTTCTGTGATCTCTCAGACTCTGCTTGAGGCAATCAGATCATGTTTGAAATCTTTTCCGGAAAGCTCTCCAGAGCTCTCAGGCAGTAGGGCCTGCCAATCTCTCAACCCCCAGGCTGAAGCAGAATGTGTGAGACAGAACATGAGACTCTACCCTCCCCTATCAATCATCACTGCCAGCCATTTTTCACTCAAGCTAAAATTTAGTAGGTGTATTAAAACGCAGCTAGGCACAATAAAACCTAGTTTGAGATTTAAAATATAGCTTGTCAGAATAGTATTTAGCGCTGTTTTAATATGCATAAGTGCAAACCAGAATTTAATGCATAGGCTAAAGTACACATTAGCAATTTCATAAGTGTTTAAAATAGAAGTATACATGAGTGACTGGAGGGGAGGGAGTGGTGTTGGGGGGAGAGAGAATTAAAATATCATAAAACCTCAGGATCTTTTTCCTTTGTTCCTCTAAGTAGGGCCTTAAATTCCCAGGTGAATTTATAACAAAGTTTCCTCCTACTTATTATTTTTTGTCATGTTTCATTGAGAGAGAATTCATATAACATAAAATTAACCCTTTCACAATGTATAATTCAGTAACATCTAGTACATTCACAGGGCTGTTCAGCTATCACCTCTGTTTAGTTCCTAAACACTTCTATCACCCCTAAAGGAAACCCTGAATCCATTAGGCAGTCACTCCTCATTTCCCTCCTCCAGCCCCTAGCAACCACTAATCTGCTTTCTGTCTCCATGGATTTATCTATTCTGGATCTCAGTCTTTCACTTTATTTTTAAAATTTATTTGTTATTTTGCTTTTGTTTCTTTCCTGTGATTTATATAAGCTTGTGTGTTTATCTGGACCACAGGCAATGCCTGCAGCTTTGGAAGAATCCAGAGGCCACTGTGATGCTGGGAGCCAATATGTCAAGCTGTTGAAGGAAGGTATACTACAGGATAGAATTTAGCTTTGTAGAACCAACAAAGGTAAGGCCAGGAAACAGTCCTACCAAGTTTTCCCTTGAGGGGCCATTAACCTTTTTGTATTGTCATCCCTTTGGAAGCCTGATGAAGCTCTTGGACCTCTTCTCAGAATAATGATTTGAATAAAATAGAGCATACAGGATTACAAAGGAAATTAATTATATTGAGAAGCAGTTGTAAAATATTAAATTATTTGGTGATGAAGTAATATATATACTCTTTTTTATTACTACATCGAATAACAAGACCTAGCTGTGGGTCTAATAACACTATAATTTTAAGGTAGTGAGAGGTGTAAATTGTATTTTGAGATATCTGCAACACTATAATATGATACGAAAATATCTGATTTCTATTGGTGGCAAAGGCATAGGTATTGCTAATAATAATGTGCTTTGTTGATTACATTAATAATGGAAAGGAACATGAATGAAAGTTAGTGAAAGCAAAGATATAATTTTTCCTTATCTAAGTTCATCCACAGACCTTGATTAAGAATGCTTTCTCTGGGATAGATGGTTTCTAACCTATTTTCAGCCATGAATCCCTTTGAGAATCTAACAAAAGCTGTCTGTAGACCATCTCACAAAAAAAAATAAAAATAATTAAGAAAATTGTAAAAACAACAAAAAGCATTTATCTACAGGTAAAAAAATGATATCATATTTGTGGACCCCTGATACTCATCCATTTACAAGTCCATGGACCTCAGGTTAAGAACTCCAGTTCTAAAAAAGAGCAAACTAATCAAAAACAGACTCACAAAGATAGTGGACAATTTGGTGATGGACAAAGGGCATGGAGAGTTGGGGGCTGAGAGAATGAGGTGAAGGGTTAAAGAAATACAAATTAGTAGTCAATAAATGGTCACAGGGATGGAGAACACGGCAAAGGGAATGTAGTTAGTTTAATATATTGACTAAGTGGAAAACCAGAGGAGAGAAGGAGCAATTAGGGGGACTGTTTTATAAACCATATAAATGTCTAACTAATGTACTGTATACTTGACACTAATGTAAAAAAAAAGAACTCCAGTTCTAGATGTACCAACAGCTTAGGGCACTGTGCCATTTAGCATTCTTCAGCTGTAAATCACAGGAACTAACTCTAGAACCAGTTTTAGAAGGCCTTCATAGCAGAAGCTTCTGAACAGTCTTTTCTGTATCCCACATCTGGAACGAGCAAGCTCCATACATGGCCAGGCTTTTATTCAAATGTCTGAGTGGCCTAGCCTGGGTCAGGTGCCCGTCCCCTCACAAGAGGAAAGTAGCAACCTTCATGAAACACCTCAGTAGATTGTATCTAATGAGGGAGAATATTTCTTAGAGGAATTTGAAGTGCTCTTACAAAACAAACAAACAAACAAACAAAAACGAAAAAGGAAAAAATGGCGTGGACGTGACACAGGCAAAAGATAAAAGAATGTTTACTTTAGGTCCCATAAAAAGTAGTGATGAATACTGACTTTTTTTATTGTAAGACATACTTCCTGGAAACATTTTAATATTCTTGAAATCAGGATATGGCTCTCCAAATATGTGTACGTTGAAAGCGGCCCTCGGCGCTCTCCCTTCCCAGAAAAGAACACTGTTGTTAAATCAGTGTTGCATCTATACAAGCTGAGGAGTCTTAGAACCTGAGGAACCACAGCCATTCAGAGCCAGTTAAAGTCGCGTGAGCTGGATGCCCTGAAGCTTCAGGAAACACTTCCACACCTATGCTCTTCATGGCCTTTTCTTTTAATCCCAGAACTTCTACAGCATCCTTACTTTGTCTAATTTGGCTCGTATTTCACATCAGATGTTTGACACACTACTAAATGCATAGATGAAATTCAGTTCCACTGAACAGGTGTTCACCGAACAGTACCTACCAGTTAAGCTCTCTTCTAGGCATTGAGAGCCTTCCAAAAGGAGAATAAGACAGCCATTTGTTCTCCAAGAGCTTGAGGCTTGGTATAGAAACTGCACACATGCAGGAACCAGGAAAAATACTCACCTGGAGTGCTAACGTAAGAGCTGCAGCCGAGGGGAGTCAGGAGTTAAGAGAGCAGAGTGTGAGTTGAGTGGTAAGGAAAGAACCTGGGGCACCCCTGTCCTGTCTATGACTGTGGAGGAACAGAGATCCCAGGACCCCTCTCTGAGAGTAACGAGGCATGGAGAAGTTGCACTCCTGTCCTGGTCATCATCCAGGAAATACTGAAGCCTGGAGTGAGGAGGACCACACGCCCAATGGGCCCTTCACCAGGTCAACACCATTTCTTTTCTAGGATCTCTGCTTTTAAGGTCACTTCCATAAAAATCTTCACAGACTTCTCAGTGTACAACTAGGTCCCTTTATAAAACTTTCTAATAGTGCCTTGTTTTTTTTTCTTCAAAACACTTAACGTGATTTGTAATATATATTTATTTTTTTTCTCCACTGGTCTGTGAGTTTCTCTAGGGAGAGAAAGAATTGTGTCTTTTTTTGTTTGCCTCTGTATCACAAAACTCAATACACTGCCCGCACATACTAGGTGTTCAGTAAATATGTGTGGAGTGATTGAAGAGTTAAGTAGAGGCTAGAAACCATATCAGTGCTTTCTGATAATGATGAAGCTCACTTCGGAACAAGGACACGGTTGATAGGAAACACCCTTGACGTTAAAAATGTGCCAGACCAGAAGGAACAGTTGGTATATAAGTCACTGATGAAGATCTTAAGGGTTATGGGTCTGAGAGATAAAGTAATTAAGAAGTGTGGCTTTTTTGGTTTGGAATTTAAAACCTGTAGAGGATGATTTGCAACCTAAGGAATAAAGGTGAAGCTCCCTGCTCCTTTTCATCCATGCCGACCAGTCAGTCAGCCCTTATGGGACTCGGGAATTGTGTTGTTAGTGTGGTCGTATTTTTCCAAGCAAAAAAACTGAAACCTCAAAAGGAGTTAGATGAGTATGAAGATAAGCAAGTTAATGAAGCTCTTATTTCTCCTAAAATAGAAACTTAACTTTTGCCAGCAGGAAGAAAGATGTGAAGAAATTAAGTAGATAGAATCCACTAGGGTTCTTGACTTGAGAGTTGCTTTGGGTGCTGGCAGTGGATGGAGTAGGGCTTACTTTCCATCTTTTTAGCTGAAGACTTAAATTTTACAAAACCATAGCCAGTGAACGTGAAGATCTCAGTTGAACTTCTCCTTAGCACTCCAATGCCATTGTGGAAATGGAAGCAGAAATCTTAAATCATTTCCTTACACAGAATTTTACAGCTTTATAAAAATAAGCAAGTCTACCTTTATTGTAGCTCAGAGTAGGTATAATTTTGTTCAAAGTCTTTGTTTAAAAAAATGTATTAATACCAAAGAGAAAAAGACATTTTTATTATAATACTTGATACTTATGCAGCAGTTTTCTCTGAGGAATTCAAATTCCAGCTAAGTGTTTGAAATGGGTAGACTAGCTTCTGGTGGAAATGTAAATGGATGGGACTTGATGTTATACTACTTCTCAAATACAAGAAGTTGGATATTTTCTACTCTCAGGTTAGGGAAGGTAAATTTCACCCCTTTTCTAGTTCTAGAAGAATTTTTCCATAATGTCAGCTTCTGGAACTCATATCAGATTTAACTTTGACTAATGGCAATTGAGCACTTGTTGAGGGAAGCATTGCCAGAGGAGTCAATTGTTTAACCTCTGTTTTCAGCTAGGCCTCGGGTGAATGGCTTAAATGTTCTAGGTCTCAGTTTTCTCATTGTGAAACAGGGGTTAAAAATAATATCTCCTTTTAGGGTTAAGTAGCTACTTTATAATGGAACAATGTTGGCAACCTAATAAGGATTCACCCTACCATGAGAACACACACACACACACACACACACACACACACATACTCACATATGCACACATGTGTGCACACATACGTACACACACATACTTGGTCACTGACCAGACCTCAAGTCCAGGGCTTCATTTCTAAGAGGACATCTCCAGAGCCATGGCCAGCTGCCTCCTGACCTATGGCCACAGATGCAGTCCTGAGTAAAGCCTCTTTAGCCCCACGTTCTAGTCACTAAAGCAAAAATGACTGCCAAGTAGGCATGAGGCAATAGAGGAAACAGTCTGGGTCAATGTGGCTAATAAAGCATCAACAACAGTTGACTAGGGTTGGTCTAGTGAGTCTGAGGAGCCCCGGTAAGGATTGCCCAGGTCTATGAGATTGTAAAGTGGTAATTTCCGAGGCTTTCAGATTGCGTGGACCAGTAACATTATAAAAACACTTAGAGGAGAAACAGAGGTTGCTAACTTTTTATTTTGCCAAAAAATGGCCAATACAAAACCCCCAAGCTATCACGAATATAATATTCACTGATACAAAAATGGAAGACATTTGCTTTACATTGCTCTAATAAGCTCTCATTTTGGCCCTGACTGGCAAAAACCTCTCCATGCGCCTGTGACGAACTCTGCTGTAGAAACTACACAGCTGGGCACAGACACACTGAGGGAGAGGTTTATGAACAGATGCCGTTGATCTCTACGCCTTGCAGCTGCAGCCAAGCCATGAACCTGGTTTCAGTTTTGAGGGTTTCTACTTCAGCAAATGCTCTGAGGCATGCAGCCTTCACCATTCTCGACCTCCCCCTTTGCTTCACTGATTATATAATTTTACAACTTACCCCTCAAGACCTGCACAGTGCAACATAGCACAACATGGTACATCTCTGACGTACAAGGAAGTTTTTCCTCATTTATCCTGAATGCAAGTCCTGGTCCTTTGCAGTGTCACACAGAGATTCAGCATAGTGTCTCTTCCGCAAACTTATATTCTTTGTGTCTTTTCTAGCCCATTTCTACAAAGCTAATGTCATATGGATGAGTCAGAAGAGTCACAAAGCCTTTGTCATTCATTTTTTTCATTCACTTGGTAAATATTTACTGAGAGTCGATTATGCACAAGTTTCTATGCCAGGAGACAAGGATAGAGTAGTGGGCAAACAAACACTAGCCTAACTCTCACGCAGGGAGAAAATGAGAGAAACAAACAAATAAACATGTAATTATAAAATATGATAAGAACAGGGAAAAACAATGTCATAACAGATGAAGTGGTTTAGAAAAGCTTCTCTGAGCAAGCTAAGGCCTGAGGGATAATGTAGTGGACATTCATTGGTTTGGTCACCTTAGATCCACTTTCTCTTCTGATTACAGTGCCCTACTGATTATCTTTGGGGGCTTGCATTCAAGGAGTTCTGTTCTTCACAGGCTGGGGTTGGGCATGTGACCAAGCTAGGTCAAGCTGACGTTCTTTCAAGGCTTGGAATCTTGAGTGGAGTTACATGGGAACAGAAAAAACTGGAGAGGGCAGTGTGCTGAATGAGGAGTAGAGCAGAGACAATGGCTCTGAAGAAACAAGCTGCCAGGCCTCATGGGGCTGGATTGTCTTCGGATTTTATCTTAAATGTAAAAGAAAGTTGTAAAAATATTTTGAGCACGGGAGGATATTTTTAGCAGCAACAAATGTCACACACACACACACACACACACACACACACAAAACAGAACAATCCAATGAACAATGTAAAGAACTTTGAATTGGTCACTCCAGTTCTGCTCTGAGCAGGATCCAGGACCCTAGAAATTTGTCAGGGTCTTCTAATCTCTCTTAGCTCCAGTTTCCTCATCTATAAAGTGATGCGATGGTTTGTTGATCTCTAACTTCCCTTCCTTATATGATGTTTCATATTTATGGTGAAACCTTGTTCAACTGGACAATGTGTCCATCATGAAAAGTTCATGAAAAAATGGCAGTAATAAACACATCCAATCTCTATAACAACTGTTGTGTTTCAACAACTTATATTTCAAGAAGCTTACAAACCAATATTACCAGTCATTGTCATGTTTGTTGCCAAAGGATTTTAAACAATACTAGGCTCAGCAACCAATTTAATGAAGAACTTTGATAGAAGGCATTCTGTAATATGTGATACTCTGCTAAGCTGAGACATAGTGACTTCAGTTGAACACTTTCTGACAGAAAACACTAATGAGAGTGTTGACTCTTGGGTGAATTTTACTAAGAACTCGTAAGAGTCGAAATGCCTGTACATGATGCATGTAACAGTTATTTTTTTCTCTATAACAAACCACCCAAAACTTGGTGTCTTAAAACAACAACCACTTTATTTCTCACAAATCTTGGGTTGGCAGAGTCTTTTTTTGGCTAGTCTTGCCTGGGTTCACTCATGTGATTGCATTCAGCTGGTGGGTGGGCTGGGCTGTTGCAGCTGAGATGGCAAGGCTCTCTCTGTCTAGGGTCTTTTATCTTCAAGGAGGTTAGACCAAGTTTCTTTACTTTATTTACTGAGCTCCAAGAGAGTAAGGAGCACTACACAAGAGCTCATCAACCTTCCCTGCTTTTGTCATGTTTGCTGATGTCCCAGTGGCCAAAACATTTCACATAGCCAAGCCCGGGGTCAATAGGGGAGGGAGCTATACTAAAGGCATGGATACCGAGATATGATTCATCTGAGGCCATTAGTATAACAATATATGAACTTTCCTTCTTAGACATGGATTACAAGATTATGCAACTTTAGCTTATAAATGGTAGTGCTTTTGCAAAGGCACAATATACATATTATTACTAGTAATAATAATAATAATAAAAAGAAAGCATTTGAAGTTACCTTGTTAAGGGACTGAATTCTACATCAAATGGCTCTGCTTGCCTCAAGATTATTCATTTTTAGCAGTGGCCTTAGGAAGTTATGTACATAATATTTAGAGGAAAATGGCATTTACAATTATAATAAAGTAAAGCAATTCAGACTGCTATACTGCACCAATCTGGAAACTGAAGATTGCTAATTTCATAGTTAGCAGCATCCATGCACCTCCAATCCCTCTGCCCTAGTATGTACACACCTGTCTCATCCACTAGACCTCAAACTGCTTTGAGGATAGGAATCTTAACTCATCCAGGTGTTTCCTTCACTCTTTTAGCACCTAAACACTCAGGAGATGTGCCCTAAACGCTTCTTAAAAAAACTAATCAATAGCTGCCTTTTATAAAACACATATATGTTCTAAGGACATCACTCACAGACTGGACTACCAATTCTCTCTCAATGCCACAGATAAGCGTTGTTCTCCACAGTTTACAATTGAGGGAGCTGAGGTGCAGAAAGCTCAAGGTGGGCGGGCTGGGATTCTAGCCCAGTGCCACCTGTTGCCACTTTTCCTGTGGAGCAGGGAGGAGACTCAGAAGTGAAATGATGGCCTTGAGGGAGGAGCAAGAAGAAAAGAGGCAGTAGCCAGCAGTGGTCCCAAACTGTTCACTGCCTACGCAAATAAATAAATAAATAAATAAATAAATAAATAAATAAATAAATAAATAGATAAATAAATAAATAAATAAACAAACAAACAAACACGTCGAGAGACTGGCCACTGAAACCCAGGTGGAAAACCTGCATGAGAGCCAGTTCTACAGTTCTTATGAAAACCAAGAGCAGTTAATTCTTGGGGGTGGTAAGGGAAGGACTGGAGAGGCAGGCCTTGCTTCCAGGTCTGGCCCTATTGCGCAGGTGACAATACCACATCTACAAAGGTATTATAGTTGTCCTCAGGTAAAATGGTAGGTAGCCTTTATTTTACATTTTGCCTACAGTTTTTATTACCTCCTAGATTAGCAACATACTAACAACACCTACCATTTAGATACTACAGTATACATGGATGTGTTCATGTGTGTGTAAAGTGCTTTACATATAAGGCATAATTTCAATTAATCCTCACAATAACCCTATGAAGTAGCTGTGTCCAAGAATATGCGCTTTCCCAATATTTCCCGTTTTAGTTCTGAATGTAAAACCTAAGTGTATTTGGCTAAAAAAGTCCCCAAAAACATTTTGCTGGGGGCCTCTTGCGGCTTTGGTATTGCTCTGAAGTGGGAAATTGTGAGTCTCATTTATTCATGCAAAGCTGCGCGCGCGTCTCAGTGTGTAATTTACAAAAAACAAATCCGGGTCACGATACCTTGAAGCTTAAAAGCCTATTTCGGTGGAGAGAGGCAAAAATCTCTACTCATTCATTCATTGTTTCGCTCCCTCAATAAGTATTTATTGCGCACTTCAGTATTCTAGGCAGGGCGCTACCCTAGTCCTAGGAGAGAGAATAGTGAACACAAGCGACGTGTTTTCTCCCCTAACCCCCACCCCCACCCGGTTTACTGTTCCGAGGGCAAGACATTTGGAGAGACAGGAAACGTATCAGCCCGAAGGATGACTTCTGCCCCAGCTGCGCGGAAGCCGGAGGAAGCGCGCCGAGCGGCGAGGTGGTCTGGGCAGGCTCCCCGGAGGCAGCGCGCGGGCCCTGCGCCCCTTGCAGCTTAGCGAGAGTTGGGGCCGGGCCAGGGGCGGGGCTGGCGGGAGCTGGGGTGGCGGGCGGGGGCGGCGGGCGAGTTAGGGTTAGGGCGAGAGGATTCGGCTTCCCGGCGGCAGAGGGCGCCTGGAGCTGCGGTCCGGCGCGCCGGAGCCGCCCGCGCGGGCGCCGAGAGGAGAGGCGAGGCGAGGAGCGCGAGCGGCGGCGGCCACTGCCACGTATTCCCGGCAGTGGCGGCGGCGCGGGAGGAGGTGAGGCGCCCGCGGACAGGTGGGCTGGGAGCGGCGCAGCACCGGGGCCGGCGGGAGTGCGGGCGCTGGGACAGCGCGGTTCCCGCCACGCCGGCTCCGCCTCCGCGCCGGGCTGACCGGCGAGGCCCGAGCGCCGCGCGGGTCCCGAGCGCAACTCGTGCGGGCTGCGCGAGCAGGGACAGAGGGAACGCGAGCCCGCGCGCCCGTCGCGGCTCCGGACGCGAATCCCCGCCGCTGCGGGGCCCGGGCCGCGGCCGGGAAAAGTTGGGGCGGACCGGGAGCCTGCGTGGGCCGGGCGGGAAGTGTGGGTGCCGGGCGGACTCGGGGGTCGGAGGGACGCCGTGCGAGAGGGTCCCGGGCCGGAGGCTGGGAGGGCCTGATTTGGGAAGGCGGGAGACGCGGGTCCTTTGCGGGCGGGGGGAAAGGGATGCGCTCAGGGTCTCGGGCAGGAGCTGGGGGCTCTGTGGGTGAAGAGGGAGGGAGGGAGGCCCCACTGGGGACGAGCCTGGGGGCCAGGAGACCAGAGGCCAGCTGACTGCGGGGTGGAGCGCTGGGGAATGGCTTTTGCCGCCTCCTCGCCTCATTAGGGGCAGACCCTGAGAGAGGGGTCAGGCTCAGAGTCGGGGACGCACCCGGTGGGGAGTTCCTGTGATGGGTGGGGGAGGGAGCTAAGCGTTGCTTCCTCTACCGCTTGGGTCAAGTACCTCTCCGCATCTGCCACACTCACCTCCCAGGCTGCAGTGCTTTTGTCCTGGGGAAGTTGAGGAGGGACCCTTGACTGAATGAGATATTACGGGTTCCAAGGTGAGTAGGAATGGGCTGCATGAAATCATAACGGTCGCCGGCAGCTGTCTGAAAACACAACTCCAACCACCTCCCACACCCACCCACTCCATTCCCTCTCCAGTACCGTCAAGGTCCGATTATCGGGTTGGGTTGGCAGGTCCCCAAAGCCCAGCAACACATCTGCTTTCAGGGTCTTGGGTATCCTGAAGTGGGTATAAAACATGGCCTTTTATTCTCTGGCTGGAGTTGGTTATTTCAGAAACAAGTGGTTTTGGAAATGCTGGATGCTTTATTAGAGCAACCGGTGTGGTGCTCCTTGACAATGGTGATGACTCATCTTTGTCCCGTTCCCCCCCCGCCCCCCACAATAAACTCTGTCAAGACACAAGTATGCCATGTTAAGTGATAGAGCTGGGGACCTATGCTGTGGGCCTCTTAAGCCCTGGTTCTAGATATATTAGCAAGGAGTATGACCTTGGGTAAATCCCTTGCCATCTCTGCACCTCAGTTTCCTTATCTGAAATGGGGTATAAACAGAGCTAGACAATCTGATGGAGACAGAAGTAGTTTTCTGAGGGAGAAGGAGGTCTTTTTCCTTGTGAGACAAGATCAGACACAAAATCAGCCTTAGCTTATTATGAAGAAATTAGGATGAACTTAGATAAGAAGCAAGAATGATTGCAAAAAAACAAGATGAAACAAACTAATAATTGGTACTAGAGTTACAATATGAAAATTGTTCTCATGCAGGCAATTAGTATACATGGCTGTCCAGCTATCTTTATGATAAAGTTTTAAACTGTGCTTAAAACAATTACATATCTCACATGTGGACCTTAATTTTTTCTTTTGTTTTAACCTTCAAGCCTAGAGTGGATGCTCGGTTGGACTGTTCTTGGTGCAGCCTTACTTGAAGAACATCCCCAGGATCTCTCATTGCCATAGGATTATAGATTTTCTTCTGTCTGCCTGATGCTGGGATCCTTGTACTACCACACTCTGTCATCTTTTCCATTCTGGCTTGAGAAGTGGTTAGCTGATATGTGACATTTCTGAACTTCCCAGGTTTCTTTTCAAGTGAGTGTAATTAGTAGGCGAACAGTGCAGTAGATGCAGCCGGTTGAAAATAGCTCAGGGTAATAACATGTCCACTCCACCCCTTTTCCCCAGACCTCCTGGGCAGTCTTTCACTTCCAGATCACCGGATGGCCATCTCGATTTGGATACTGAGGGTTGAGATGACATGGCCAGGTCAAATAGCACATTTATAATGAATTCATGATACTGGAAGGAGAGGAGGATTTTTTTTTTTTTTTGTATTTTATTACAACTGAATGCCATGGTCCTTCTGTTTTTTTCCATTAGTACCTTTCAAAATCCATAATGGGTTCGACTATATCATTTTCACTAATCCTTTTTTGTCAGTTTCTTGGAAGCTGTAGTTAGTGGTTATCTTTGAGTTTGAAGTAGTGGTAAAATTATATTCTTTCCAACAAGTAAAGGCTTGATTAATTAGGTCGAATCCTTAAAATATGTTATATATATATGTATATTTATTTGTGGTATATAGTATATGTGTGTATGTGTGTGTTTAAATTTTACTTTAGGGACTATTAATAAAAGTCATGATGCTGATAATAGTTAACCATTTGAGCCTCTACCCTTTATTAGGCACTGTGAGGTGAGTTAACATAGTTCAGAAAGGGCACAACTCCATGCAGCTGGTTTGCACAAGTTACTGATGATCTCTGAAAGCAAACAGCCTTTTATAATAGTGAAAAAGGAATTCATAGCTATTCTACAGGGTTGTGATGCTAAATGAGGTAATGTATATGGAAAGCAACATGTACACTGTAAAGTGCCCTTCAACCCAGGTTTATGTTTTAATATAAGCAGTTGAGAACACTGGAAGCTTATGAGTTCATGGGTCCTGGTGTCTGGTGAGCCTGGCTGTACATCCTGAGCCCGTCGTCTAACCCCTCTGAGCTTGGTTTATGGATATGTAAAATCAAGATATTATCTGTATTATATTAAATGAGAGACCTGTGAATTGCAGTGGGTGCTCAGTGGAAGTTGGTGTCTAACCCTTTCTCTTTCTTAGACCACAGGCACTTGGGATAATGGCATCGATTAAGTCTTCCTGTAGGAATTGCCCTCAAGGGAAAAAGGCTTTTAAAGTACAGTTTTGTGCTTATGAATAATTCTTCCCGCTTTTGCCTTCCCACTCCAGCCCCCAACATACTGTGTGAATATTCCAGGACTTGCCATCATCTAAAAGGAGGGAATTGAACAAAACCTGAAGCCAGAAAGGACAGGTCTCTGATAGGAAGGTGAAGATGGATGTAGCTGGTTTCCCTTTGCCCATTTTGCGCCCTGCTCTCTTTTAAAAAATTCATTTTATGGACAGGGAAAAAAATACTGAATTGGGTGCGGGGAGCTTCCTAAGCTGGAAGGAGGCATTGGAAAATTATAGTGTAAGGTGGGAGGGCAGGGCAGATATGGGCTGGGAAGGAGACAGATGAGTTGAATCTGACAGTAAAAGCTGTAAAGTTTGGCGTGGGAGAAATCTGTTGGATATGGGATTTGGCTAAATAAGGGGCCAATTTCTATCTAGTGCTATAAGGCTCTCTTGCGGGGCTTTGAAGTTTTCGTGTTCCAGGCAGATTTTGACTGGTGGTGGTGGCGTCATAAGTGAGTTTCCATAGTAAGTTGTCTGCTGAAAAGGAATTTGAATTCCAAGAGGGTGTTTGTTGTGACTGATGCCAGAATTTCTCTGAGAATTTTATTAAGATTCAGTCAGTCTATAAAAGTACTTCTTGGTTCTCTGAAGATATTAATTAAGAAATAGTTTAAAAAAGTAGAAGTGTGTCCTTTGTGAGCTTCTGAAATGTAATCTTCCTAAATCCTTAGAACAAATGAAGTCCAAAAAATCATAGAGTTATAAATTATAAAAGCATTTCCTCCCAAAGTAATATTTTCTTTCTCCTCCCCTTCTGTCCCTCCTCTTGCATTATTTTGATAATGAGTTAATGTTGGTGTCTTTCACATTTTGGAAGCCTAATTTTTATGTTTTATGACCCTCTTAGGTCTTGACTGTGCCGCCTTTTGTCTCGAGCCCATTCGTTTTCATTCCTTATGTAGCAGCAGTGCAGCGAGGTGATGAAGAGCACAGACTCAGGCCAGGTTGGGGATAGGTGGAATGGAGATTGCTCTTGGAGAGCTAGGCTCTCTGCAACTTGAATTTAATCTTCACAGCAGCTCTGGAAGTTGATAGTGTTATTCCCAGTTCACAGAGGAGGAAATGGGCACAGAAACACGGGCACCCACATAGCCAGCAAGTGGTTAGTCTGAATGTCAGCCAATATCTGTGTGACACTACACCTGTGCAGGCAGAAGCCTTGCAAGCCCTGGCAGGGTTGGACTCTGTCTTCTGGGCTGAGGATTTCCATCGAGGGAGAGAAGGTCAGGTCTGTATTTTAGAAAAGTAGCTAGCTAGCTCCAAGGGCAGTCGGGAGTATGAAATTAAGAGTAGAGAAACGAGTCCATTAGAGTAACTGACATGACAAATGACAAGGGCTTGAACTTAACACATTAAGATAGAGGAGTGGCGATGGAGAAAAGGTGATGTGTCAGAATGGATAGTGCTTGTGCCCCCCACCCCCACCCCCATATTGTAGATGCCAGCTATGTAGACTGAAAGCAGTCTCTGCAGAGACCAAAATTGTCTCCTTTGGTATTTTCTGACAGCTAGAGAAGGTACTTGAGTAAAATCTGAAAGTGCCTTCCCCTCTCATTGCTCAACCCCTTGCCTTATCATTTCTGCCTTTCCAGGAGCATCAGAGGATAGAGTTCAGGTTCCTCAGACCCCAGTTAGGGAAATGCTGGTTTGAGCATTCAAAGTGGAAGGTGTTGAAGGGACAAAGCCCTCAGAGAAGGAAGCTTCCCTTGGGTACAGTCTACAGCCTTCTGTTCCATGGTGGATCCAGTGGACCCACCAGGGAATGTGGGCCTTAGTTCTGGCTGTTCCCAAAGAGTTGATTTGCCTTGAGTGTGTGTGTGGGGTAACTTGTGGTCACCAAGCATGTAGGGGCTGGCTGGGAAAGGGGAAGGGTAGTGGGTGAGTTTACAGTGGTGGCTCGCTCTTTGAGGAGGAGGGACCCCCCCCCCCCTCCCTTGAAGGTTGCAACCCCACTGGAGAGTCAGGCCATACTTGAGTGAACTAGATTCAGAGCAAGGAAAGATGACTAGTCCCGGTGGCTAGTGTCTGCGTGTCTCAGTCATGTACTGTTTGTTGCCATGTCAGTAATATGCTGGTCTCATGTCCTCCCTCCTAGGCAGTGCCAAACTCCATAATCAACTTGCTTGGGCTTTTGTTTTCCAGATTGCATAATACTCGTGCCCTTCAGATGATATATTCTTGGTTGGCTCAGGCCGTTTGATCAGCTTCCAGCTTTATTTGGGCTGTGTCCTCATTGCGAGGAAGGTTACCTTTATAACAAGGGTTACCTTCACTGGACTGCCGGCTTCCCGGCATTCGAAGTCGCAAGCCACCTCCGCACTGAGTCACTGCAGAAGACTCAGCTCCACCATTTTCTGCTGGATGGTATTCCTTCAAGAGGTGACTTCTTTTTCTTGACCTAAGGGCACCTCTTGGCAGCCCCCTAACTGCATAGTGTTAAAGTGCCCAGTGAGTTTGTCTGGCACTAATAGGGTACCTGTTTTAATGGGAGGACAGCATTTTTGCTTGGTGATGTTAGTTGTCATGCCTGCTTCTTGAACATTATGTCCTAAGCAAAGCCTCATTTTTTTTTTTCTTTTTGCCTTATGTTTATCTCTGTGTGTATTTGAGGTGTGTGTTTTAATTATTACTGGTTAGCAAAAAAGATACTTATCAAATGTTTGAGTCTGTATATTTAGCCAGGATACCATTGATTTATCTCTCCTTTTTCCACATTGTTGCTGTTTTGTTGGCAGAACCATCTGATTTGTATACCGGTTCAGTTTGGATTTCAGTAGTGAGTGTGAAAAGATGCCTGGGCTGTTTGCCGAAGTGGTGGGACTCTAATGAGTGGGCTTCGGGCCTGCCGGTCTTGGCTCTCCCGCAATTGTGAGGGGTCTGGCACACGCGCCTTTGTTGAGAAGGTGGAGTTTGGCCAGGCCTTTTCGTTGGCATTGCCTGGGAGCAGCTCTGCTGGTAACAGTAGGTGGCTTTCCCTCTGCTGTGGGAAAAAGAATTCTCTCTTAATCCTGGTGTTTGCTTTTTTTTCTCATCCCATGGGGATGAGAGGGAGGAAAGTCCCAGAATAATGAGTTTTAGAGCTGGGCAGGTTCAGGGCGGGTCAGGTTTGCAACTCCCACAGAGCTTTTCCAAAAGCTTTCCTCACATTCCACATTTCCTTTCTCTGTTGATCCCAATCGCTTCTGTCATCAGTGGCTTAGATATTGGACTTGAACTTTATCACTCTTGGGAAGACCTGGGAGTGTGACATCAAAACTTGTTCAGAACTGGGGTGGCAATTTTATACCAATACAGAAACCCTATTTTCGTGGTGGTTGTCATGTTTTTAAATCAGTTTAATTGCTTTTTTCTTAAATGATATAGTTAATACATAAGTACGTTATGTTCTTGCACCCCACCCTCCTATTCAAATAGTACATTGTAGTACATAGCAGAAAATGTAAAGTCCTCTTTTATCCGGCACTGCTGCCTGACACACTGCTTCCCTGCTGGGTCCTCAGAGGTAACCAATTTTAACCGTTTGATGCATATCCTGAAATTGTTCATCAGCCCGAATAGACACAAATACATATAGTTTCATTTTGTTTGTAAGCATCGGTCTGGTGGCATCATATATATAGTTTCACTGTTTTTTTTTTCTTTTCACATTTCTTATAGATCTTTTAATGCATGTAGCTCTTTTAATTTGTCTGCAAAATATTTTATAGTATAGATAGATCATTTATGAGTTGGCCCCCATTGATAGACATATGAACCAACTCATTGGCTTTGTTGTTATATCTTCATACATATATATTGTTAGTACATATGCATGTGTTTCTCAGGAGTGGAATTAGTGTGTCAAAATTCTATACATTTAAGCTGTTACAGCAGTACCCACGTTGTGCTTTCAAGGGCTGTACTGGTTTAAACTACCAGGACTGTATGAAGCTGCCCATTTCCCTGTGGGCTGACATTCTTCTAGGTGAAAGAAATAGATAGTGTTTAAAAGGCATTTCATCAATTACTGGTGAGCCTGAGATTCTTCATCTGACCTCTGGATCATAGTGGGTGGATCCATAGTAATCATGAGGGATGAGGGAGCTGAGCCCTCTAGGACCAGGGTGTGAGTGTCCTGTTGCTAGGGGTGGCAAAGTGGCAACTAGAAGCAAACGCTCCTGGTTTCACATTCTTTCTGCTTCTCCCAGAGCCTAGGTACTGTAATAGAGCACTTTAGTTTTGGTGTGCCCTGCCAGTATTTCTTCCAGCCTCTTCCCCCAAGGAAGCAAGCATGTATAAGCAGCATATTGAGACCAGTCCCTTTTGTACTGCCGAGGCAGGGATTCGAGACTGAGAAGCTGAATCGGGAGGACATTTAAAGATTGCCTGCCAGAAATTCGGATGCTCTTGCTTCTGGAATAGCCTCCATGAATGTGGTGGAGCCAGATTCTGTGTGCAGTGGGCCTTTCCAGTGGTGTGGTGATCTGTTCCCCCTTTCTCCTGGCTTGTTGTGGGAATATTGTGACCGTTTGTCCCTTAGCCTGGGTGCTTTGGGGAGAAGCCATGGTTTCTGAGATGCTCCTGGGGCCTGACCTGGTAGAGGAGGCATGTGCAGGTCCTCATGAATAGTCTCACCCAGGCTGTCCCTGCAGGCTGAGCTGCCCAGTGGGTTTTGGAAAGCTCTGGCTTATTGGATGTTCGGGGTGGGGGGAGGGCAGAGAGAAGAGTAATGGGAGGCAGCCTGGGGTGCTAAAGAACTCTAGGGTCAGGCCAAGTGGGGTTCCAGCTCCCACTCAGCCCTTTATGGATTAAAACTTAAGCAGTTATTTTATCTCCCTTCGCCTCAGTTTTCTCATCTATAAACCAGGAATAATATTAGTACCTAACTTACAGGGCTGTTGTAAGGATTCAGAGTAATGTTTGTAAAGGTCTCAGCATATTACTTAGTAAGGATTCTAATTGTAAATAACTACTACTATTATTTGTGTTCCCCTCTCCTTAATAAATGTTAAATGCATGAATGCACATTACATTTGCTAAATGTAAAAATGCACATAATCTAGTAATATTAATGAGAGGAGGCCAGGAGATGAGGAGCTGACTAGAGGCAAATTCGGATCACTTGGGACTATGAGAGTAAAGAAGGGGAGAAGGCAGGAGGTTTGGCAGGGAGCCTTTTGTGGGGAGAGCGGGTTTGACGTTCTCTTTTCACACTAGTTTTCCTGCTGTGAAATGCCAAGGCCCCAAATGCAGAGTCCTTTCCCTCTTTTTAGACATAGTAAATGTTGGGGCTGCCTAGAACAACCTCTCCCTTTTGTTTTTGTGGAAGCTGAGCAAAGCCCTGTAAGGTAAAGTGCCTCCCTGGCCACATGGCCAATCGTCACAGAGTGGAGATGGGGTCCTCAATCTGGGGATTGAGGTTCTTTCCCTTTTCTCCACACTGTCCTGCCATGTGCTGCCCATTTCCAGTTGCGGGGAAAAAAGAACTACAGGGT